>CACRXK020005092.1:0-29253 GCA_902702795.2 Paramuricea clavata
CACATATGCCATGTTGACCGTCATAGTCATTTTACCCTAAAACAGTTGAGATTACCTGTCCTAAATGAATCGCATACAAACTCATATACAGGTCCTAGACTACTTTAGAAAAATAAATCGAGGTAGGTAACGCTTTACTGTTTTTAGCTTACCTTATATTCTGTTATTTGTTGTGATTTTGGAGCCGTTTGTACTCGCACTGATTAGTGATTATTTATCAATTATCAGGCGTTTAAATATTTATATATCGTGAAAGCCTCAAAGCCGCGAACGCTATCAAAATACTCGATTTTTATATACTCAAACTGAAACGGAGCCATTGTGCTCGCACTGATTATATTGTGTGCAAAGCTTCAAAACTACAGCACATTTTGTAAATAACATGATATATAAATATCAAACAAAATTTGAATTATAGGCCACATAAAATAAATTCCTTGATTCTCATCACTAGACTTTGAAAATGTCGAAGAGCCGGGAGGTTTATATTTTATATTTTATATTTATATAATTTATCATCAATAAATAAAAAACTGATAATTCCTAACATTTAATATTTCTGTGATTTCCAAAGTGAAGTGTCACAAACCAAAATGAACATATTTCTCCACGAACAATGACTGAACCGTTCAACTGAATGCGAAGTTCCGTTAAAATGCAATGAAATTTCTTTCAAGGTTCTATTTGTTTGAAATTGGCAGTTTAAAATGGCACTAAAAACCCAATTTTAAATATAAAAAACTTAACTGTCTTGAAATATTTTGTCGGGCGGTTCATTTATATTGTATAACAAAATATAAAAAAATTTCACGCGGCTCTTAAAATACAGTCGGGCGGTGATGAGAATCAAGGAATTTATTTTATGTGGCCATAAATAGTATTTATACAATATACATACTATTGAAATTTAATACAACGAAATAGCAACCATTGTGAAGTACGCATGAGATTCAACATGACATGCTGCAACATGACATTCGATGTAGTGTGAATTAACTCATTTCAATCACTCAAACGTCAAAATGATAAATAATAATAATTTTCAATCTATTATAGTAATTCACCGTTTTCACGTTTTTTTTATACCTTTAAAAAGTTACAATAAAGCTAAATCTAAAGGAAATAACATTATTTAGTTATAGATTTGATAAAACCTTGACCGACCTTGACCTTGTTAATGCTATTATTACCGTTGTTTACAATTACAACTAACTATTGACCACAGAATAAAGATCAGTAACAGAAGTAGCCCGCGTGCAGGCCCAAGCGGGGAAGAATAGTGGGCCTGCAAGCAAGGCCCGGTATTTTGTAAAACGCCCCTTTTCATAACACGCCCCATTCGCGCGTCAATTGTCAAAAAAGAACCAATGACAGCAACCCAAATATTAACAACAAACTCGCATTAAAATGTTGCGGGGTTTTCTCTGCTTATTCAAAAGAGAAACAATGTGTAAATGGCTGCGTTTTAACTCCAAAAAAGCAAGCAACGCAGTCAGTAATTGCCAAATTTGCAAGTGCTCATTTTCAACTAAAATCAGAACAGGCAAATTAGGACGAATTTCAACAGAAAACCAGTCTCAAACTTCAAATCGTGAGGGAAGTCGTGCGAGTGCTTCGCTGTCGCCATTGTTATAAATAAATTGTCTCACTTATCAGATCGTGTCTGCAATTCTTGTTGGCGGCGGAAAGTACGAAATTTATTTCCGTTATTTCATTTGGTAAAGAACTCTACAAAAGAAGAGAGCGTTCAGAGCGTCCAGATCGTTTCGTTTCAAACGGCAATTACCGTATTCTGTTTCGCTCTCTCAGCGAAGCCTATTAAATCGCAATTAATTAAAGTGTTTCGAATAGGCTTACATGCAACTGCCTCTAAATCTTCACCACGAAAAGCGCTGTTTTCTTCAGTGCAAGAACAGAGTCAACTTCAACCAAAAGGTAATTTTCTTGAGGAACATATAACGTATCAAGTCTGTTTGAAATTAAGGAAACTCAAGTAAAGGTTACTATAGTTTACCCCAGTCGTAATGTTGCTATTCCAACACTTCACGACAAGCAATCCCCATTGGCATAACGGCAAAAACATCTCTTCCTTCAAGTAAACAATAAACAGTTTGTTCTTGTTGCATTTTGTAATCGAAAAAAGTGATCAATTTTCGAATTTTAAGCTTATCGAGAGCCTTTGTGATGAATCGCTGACCTAATTATAGAATCCAACAGCAAACAGCCAATCAGAATGCTGCGTTCGTGGGCGAACGCGGAAAGTACAAAATACCGGGCCTTGCTTGCAGGCCCACTATTTCCCTTGGGCCTGCACGCGGGCTATAACAGAAGGGCCACTAAGCGGTGCAACGTGGCCTCGTTTTTTTATGCAAAAATATGCAGTTCCCTGGCCAGAAGGCGGAGCAGCCAGCCAGTACAGCGTGTTTATTGACCAGAAAATGCCATTGACTGGCTAGGAAAATGGCGGCCAACATGCGTAATGCGACATGCGTGAGGACAGAAACTTTAAAGCTTCCGACGTAAGTGGCCCTTCTATATGGATCTTCATTCTATGCTATTAACGGTCCCTTATAAAAACATTGCCTATACGCGTGTTTCTTCTGGGGTATACACCGTAGGCTAATTCGCGTGAGAATGTTAAGTTTCCTTATTTTGACATAACAGCTATTTTTTAATAAATATATTGATATTTTAAACTTATTGAATCAATATTTTAAGTTTCACGCCAGTTGTACCAAAGATTTATATAAGCGCTATAGCGCATCATAAGTTTTCAGATGGCATGCAACATGTACGCACTGCGTACCTATTTTTGAGTTATTTTGATCAAGCCATATTCGCTGTAGGTAAAGTACTGTTTAATAAACGAACAGGGGTGTTTTATTAGGTTTAAACCCACGAGCGCGCGGCGCGAGTGGCTTTAGACCTAATAAAACACGACCTGCGAGTTTATTAAACGGCTTCAAACACGACTACAAATTCAATAGATATACTGCCTTATTAGTATTCTTTATATAAAGAATACTAATGAGGACACGAGTACAATAGATACTACCTTATTAGTATTCTTTATATAAAGAATACTAATTAGGAGTGTTTTATCAGGTTTAAAGCCGCTGCACGTGACATATTATGGTTGACATGATTTGCTAATAAGCTTATGAAATATTAATGAGTGTTTGAAAGACTATATAAAAACACGATACGCTGTATTAATTGCCCCCAAATAAATAGAGGATATTAGACGGTTGCGAAGAGATATGGATTTTATGTTAGAGCGGCAAAACAATATCTCACGAGTGAGCGCAGCGCCGGAACGAGTGAGATATTGTTTCTGACACGAGAACATAAATCCATATCTTCTCGCAACCGTTTAATGTTCTGTTTATTATATGGACTTACTCAGAGTGACAAAAATACACACAAAGACGACATGTAAATAAGGACGCGAAAAACCAGTATAAAAGCATCCAAACATAGCCAAGACAACGATTAAATTTATTAGAACATCTGCTTTGTCTTCGACAAAATTCGTGTTTAATATGCATGTCTTTTACACTTTGTTTCACGGTTGACGGCCACTAATTCATGAAACTACAGGCTTGTTTCCAGTTAAAAGTAAAATACGTCGCAAAAATATATTGGAAAACAGCAAACTACATTCAAATAAAAATATATTGTAAAGCAGCAATACATTTTTTCTTTGCAAAATGAAAAACTTTTTTAGTGCGCGAGCTTGTACTCGCGCATGCGCATAACGTCGAAGATCGTTCATTACATAATCACAGAATACTATCACAGAGTAGATCTAGAGACATACAGAGTTGTAACTGGCCGTCGTAAATACTGCGGAAGCTTACGTTTTCATGTACCCACTTTTTTTCAGGCGACCGGGCAAAAAATGATCAACTACGCGTGCTCAGCAAGTTTAAAGTGAGAATTCCATCCGCTGACTTGCTCTCAATCTATAACGCCTTAATCAGATCTGTTTTGTAATATGCTTGTGCAGTCTGGCATACCAGCCTACCTCAGTATCTTTCCAACAAAATTGAACGGGTGCAGAAACGTGCTCTGCGAATTCTGTACCCTTTCACTGATTATGCGGAATCCCTATCTATCAGTCGTTGTTCTCGCCTTGATGATAGAAGGCAGTCAATATGTCAGAATACCTTACAAAAGATTGCTAAGCCTTGCTCGAAACTGTACCACTTGTTGCCGTCAACTCGCGGAAACGTCCATGGACGGAGTTTGAGAAATAATAATCAATTATCGCTTCCCAAATGTAGCACTGAGAGGTTTAAGAATAGTTTTATCCCGGCAATGTGCTATAGTCAAGTTGACGTATAGGCCTTTATGGTCTTAACTTGTATATTAGGTTTTAACATTTATATTAGATATAGTAATTCATATTCTAGTATTTTTGTAAATTTTAGTATATTTCCATGTAAGCATATTGTAATTCATTTTCAATGCGATAATATGCAAATAAACCATTAATAATAATAATAATAGCATGCGCACAAAAAAATGGGTACACTAGTTACAAATCTGTATGTCTCTCCTCTATGATACTATACAGAAGTCCATCTCCAAGCGCTATTCGACATGATTCGTCACTCAGCAAGTACCGTAAACAGAAGCAGCCATCCCCTGGAAATATTCAAAGTGGCACACGTCCAGGGAGGTGACTGCTTCTGTTTACGGTACTTGCTGAGTGACGAATCATGACGAATAGCGCTTACGCAAAAAACAGTGGAGATAGACTTCTGTGTAGTATTCTCTGACATAATGGAGGACAACTTTGCATTTCACTATGTTCTCAAATACCCAGGTGTAAATAGCCGGGCGGAATTAGTACCCTGGCCCCTTGCTTACACCGAATATACACCGAAATGCTACGAATGAGCGGACAAATATATACCTGCGCTTAAGATCAGTGATACTGACAAATGAGGAATGCAGAAAACAAAGGTACGAGCAGTTAAAGCGTTGTTTCTCGTCAACCGTCAGTAAGTTGAACCGTTATAGATGGCACAGATTAAGTATATACCAGATTTGTAACTTAATAGGACTTCGTGTTCTCAAATTCCCCTAGATGTACACGTCATGCTCATGCCATGACACTTGCCAGCAATATGACGTCCTGAAAAACACGAACTTTTGCATTTTATTGCGGGCTTTTTGAATCAAAATATATGGACTAAACAATCATGAACATCATTTGTGAATTAATTAAATGTTTAAAGTTGTTGAAAGCAATTAAAGTTCTAGAAAAGATGTTGAAAATGACGTTGAAATGACGTATTACCAAATGACGAATAATTACGCGAGCGACACTGACTGTATTGAAGTTTCACATCTGTCCATACGTAATCTATATGTAATCTATATAGATGGCGAGTGATCATGATGGCATGGATTGTAAAATAACTGGATAGGAAACTTCGTTACGTCACAGTCTAAACCTATAGGTGCAAATTGGCTTTCAAAACACAAGTTAAAATGGAAAAAAAATATTTAAAACCAATATTTGTAAATATGACTAAGCCGCAATAAAAGGATAAATCTACTTGTTGAAGTAGGACATGGGTAAAAATGCACAGATTAAATACTCTGAATATATGCGTCGTCGTTTTCGCAAAATGCGGAAGAAATCGGGCAATATAAGCTGCTTTTGGCGACGCAATTATCTCTGTTGTAAAATGACAATAATGTAAACAATAAAGATGAACACGCCTTAAGAGTTGTTTGTGTGGCTTAAGCGGGTTCATTTTGGCCATAGATCAGTATAAAATACCAAAAGACAAGAACAAACACAAGCAAAAAACATGAAAAGGTAAAAAAATTCAGTCAAAAGCATAGGCAAAGCAACAAGACTTCGCCATCATTCTCCATTGTTGACATCACGATTTGCAACCTATAGGTTTCAACATCTCTCGAGCAAAAACAAAGACCTTTCAGCCAATCAGCGGGATGGAAACATGTAATGTGACTACGGTTTCCTATCCAGTTATTTTACAATCCATGGTGATGGTATAACAGCCGTTCTTGTTGGAAATTACGACCGTAAAAGTACATTGACTGCCGTTCTTGATTTCAAACACCATCACTCGTCATCGTGTCGGTCGGTCACGACAGTCCTATAGCTCTGTGGAATACTCTAAATTTAGTGTTCAAAACTTGAATTCTGGTGCCTTTCGACCTTATAATGATGACTGTAACCTTGCCTACGACGGTAAACGTTTAAAATGGAACAATAACTTTGACGAATTGCAAAGTTTTTTTAGAAAACATTGTTGGATTAAACGGCAAATGGACTTCAACTGGTGGCAACTCATACACGTTTAAGAGCCGCAATTCCGATCTGACAATAACTTGCAGTATTACGGTAAGCAGGAAACGTTTTTATTGCAAGGTAAAGAGGGATATTTGTTCAGGGAATTCTTGATAAATATTTGCGAAACGAAGGCTGTATTTGTGTCCCCTATATTGAAGTAAAATCGTCGCCCTAGCAAGTCAATATATACAAGCGGTCGACTGGGGCCACAAGGGTTTATTTTGACGATCTAACTTACACACCTATAAGCGAAGACACGGCATCGGTCGCAGACACCTCTACGCTCAAGGAACTTGAGGATTTTATTGCCAATTCATTTTATAATGCGATCGCCTTGCCGAGGGATGACTGTACTAGAAATTTCGCCCAAGAAATCGGTAATTCTACCCCACTTCAGCAGCGTGTTAATGATAATTCGGTTACAGTACAATGGAGGCACGTTTTTTCATTTTTAAAGAAAAGATCGAATCGGAAATGGTAAATTTGTTGGATAAACTTTCTGAACCAAGGGAGCACGCCAGAAATATTTGTGTAAATTTATACTAACTTTTTAATTACATGTAAATATTTTCAATTTTCATCGGGCGCCATTTTGAATGTTGAAAGCGGTATATATTATTAGCTTATCGCAGGCGCAATAATTTATGTTCATCTTTGACATTAATTTATGTTACATGATGATTCTCCGAAGTGCGACCGAGAAAGACCCGAAATTTAAAACACGGCGGAGAAATAATAAAAAATAAAGAGGGGAGTGAAACGGCCGAACTATTATCCACTGATGCTGGTTGACTGTTGCTAGGAACATTTGATGTTGCTAGGAACAAACCGGAAACAAAATGAGACCTACTATTGCGTGAACCACTGAGTATTTTAATATAATATAGAACAACGGTAACTCCGAAAATAAATTTTTTTTATTATTTTCGGATTTACCCTTGTTTTATATTTGCCTACTATAATTAGTTCAAGCGAGTCACATTAGAATATATTAAAATTGGGGACAATGGCGAGAGTTTGTATATCAGATAAACATCGGCTGCTCGTGTTTTAACGTGCTTAAAAGGCGATCCATCATATGAGTTCATTGGCGAAGTAATTTTAAAAATAAACATTGTCTAAGCCGAGAAAATCGAAGCTGAAGTTTATGTAAATGAGGACAATTTACAAATCTATTATCCGATCGATTTACATACATTGATTAAACATTCATTTCTTTTGAATTTCCTTCATAATTATTAATACTGTATTTTGTGTCCAGCTCCCAAATGTTTTTGTTTCTCTGCTGTCGAAAATTCACTGCTGGCAAGCAACGATGCAAATCAATACAGGTTTTGATATATTTCAGATTCGACAGTTCTTGGTCAACGAGCATGGCCAGGTAACGAAATTGGATATACGTGTTGTCATTGGCCAATACCCCATCACGTGTTCGGCCGTTTCACTCCCCTCTTTATTTATTATTTTTTCTCCGCCTTATTTTAAATTTCGGATCTTTCTCGGTCGCCCTTCGGAGTATCATCGTGTAACATAAATTAATGTCAAAGATGAACATAAATTATCGCGCCTGCGATAAGTTAATAATATATACCGCTTTCAACATTCAAAATGGCGCCCGATGAAATTGAAAACATTTACATGCAATTAAAAGGTTAGTATAAATTTACACAAATATTTCTGGCGTGCTCCCTTGTCTGAACAAGTTAAAATTATAAATACAAGTAAACAAGATTTATGCAGATTAAGTACAGAGAACACAATTTTGGAATCACGAATTTCTGAATTGGAGGGGAAAGTTTTTTCTATCGAAAAGTCTCGCGGGAATAGAAACAAAAGCATAACATTTAATGAAATGGTTAAAGAAAATTCAGTTAATTCAATTATAAACGATGGCAAATCACTTCAGGAAGTCTACTGTATACCGAAAAGTATTTTGTGTGGTGAATATAATGTCTGTGCTGACATTGAAATGCAAATGTTTGACGATGACCAACGAAGCGGCTCATTAGCAAAGGAAAGTAATTGACAATGAGCTGTTGAATTCAACAAATGATAATAAAGATGGATAATGACGGGAAAATGAATTATGAAATCACTTCACTTAGCATGAACAACAACAACTCAAGCATACATGAAATAAGAAATATCAGAGATTTTAAATCTGAAGTAAAGAAACACATTTTAAATAATTGAACAATGTACCATTTTTAACCGCCTGTATATAATAGTATATTTTAGTCTTTCTATTGTAATTGTATGCTGAAAAGCCCTTTTGGGAGCATGTAATTTTATAATACAGGGTGCATAAAAAAAACAGGGTCCATAAAAACTTTTTTATAATTTTGAAATTCAAATTAGTCATATCGTATTGAATTTATAATTACTGCTAATCAATTAGCGAGTCGTAAAACGAAAGATCTTCTACTTTTGGGACATGCACGGACAACTCAATGAACTACCCTGTACAGTACAAGCAGCATTAAAATAAAGTTAATTGATCTCTTTTGTAAACAGCACACGTTTTTGTCACGTATCATTAACTCTAATGAGATCACTGTAATTATGACTAATTTGAATTTCAAAGACTAGCTTTTTTTATACACACTGTATAACGGAATAATTAGTATAGGTAATCATGCGATAGCGAGTACAATTAGGGATTAATAGTACGAGTGTTTTGAATTTTGCCAAAATTGGACGAGCCGCCGGGGCGAGTCCAATTTGGCAAATTTCCAAACATCACGAGTATTATTAATCCCTAATTGTATGAGCAACATCGCATGATTACTTGTCCCCGAGCGGACGGCGCGAAGCGCCGTGCGAGGGTACTAATTCCCCCCGGCTATTTACACCCGGGGAAACGAAAGCATTAGCCAAGTCTAAAGTTCATCAATGAGCGCGGGCGTGGGTTACCGTGAGTGGTTCGGTGGGTGGTGGGTGGTCATCCTCACTGATCTCAAAAATATGGCGGACTGTCATGAATAGCTGACACTGATTGGTCCAATTTAAAGTTTGCATTATAACGACTGTCGACAGCGAAATAGCAAACACTTATAACGACTGTCGACAGCGAAATAGCAAACATTTCTTGATTTGATGATTGATAAATTTCTTGCAAATATATTTAATTTTTGCTCGCATTTTTGCAAGATGTTGTAAATTTCAAGAAAGAAATTAAAGGGCGAAAGAATCGGGTAAGAGAAGGGAGCCGACGTCAACGAAGGTAAGTTTGTTTTAAATATTGATTTTATAATTACTTTAAAACCCGACGGCCGCTTTGGCCCTTTGGCTTTGCGTATATGAAACAACTAAACAAGACAGCATATAATTTCAGTGTATTAATAATATTGATTCCCTTTTTTATTAGGCCTATATTGAATTTTTTAAATAAAAAAGAAAGCAAAATTATTTGCATGCGAGAATTTGAAATCATTTTATTGCAAACTCAAAGTTTATCGATAAAGCCTTTTTAATAATTAAAGGCAGTTTTAAATAGTTTTATAAAGAACATTTAAAACGTTTTGCGAAGCTTTTGTGGTTGAATTTTACCTTAAATTGAAGCTTATATTACGTATAATAACATACCTAACATATATATGTTGGGAAATTCATAATTTTGTAATTAAAAGTGATATTTTTAGGCGATTTTTCATTTGTAAGAATATTCTTAAAAAATTATCGTGTTACCATGACAACAACTTTGAAATGGTTTTGTCAGCAAGGCGAGGGTTTCTGCATGCATGTATTTTCTAGTTTATTATTAGCATGACAAAATTGGATACGTACTTCTCAATGTCAACATCCGATATTCTCTCGCCAAAGCCCAGTCGTGCCAGACTTTCAACCAAAATTTGGTGCTTTTGTTCGTATTTTCATTTAGTTCCTTTGCTAAAGCAAAATTTGCTGCTTTTCGTATTTTCATCTAATTCCTCAAGGGTAATTTCAGTTCACGTTTGTGTTTAAAAACCTTTCCGCCATTTTGTTTGTTTTGGGAAAATCATTCATTGTACTACAGTACAATTAACGAAATAATTATACTCCTCTCAACCAATCAGCATCCAGTAATTTTGTCTTGCTAATAATAAACTTTCTAATAATATAATAACTCCAACAGTTGAAAACAAATAGATACGTCGCCCTCTCCTCCGCACAGGCTTGTCGCTGGATTAGTCTTGTGCGTTTTCGAGCATATATATTGCTGTGTGCTGCCGCCATGTAACATTCACTGCACTTTTAAATTTGCATCTTTATTTCTCAGGAAGGCCTTCGCTCGAAACGTCGAAGTCTTACTTGTAATTTTCGGGTAGTTGATTCCTTTCAATCCGCAGCTTTTTGGTTTTATTGTCACTATCTACGCTGACACAGACCGTTCGATTTTATCGGACTAATAACACTATAATAAGACTAATAAAAATTCTCGAAAGCCTCCATGACCAATTAGCCATTCCGAAGTTGATGAGTGGAATGGGGACGAGTGTTAAAAAGTGCACAAGTTAAGAAATTAACCAAATCACTAAAAAGACCACCTCAAAATTAGTAAGTATACAAAGTTTGAAGATGTTCACAGGAATATCCTTCGAATAATAAGCTTTCGAGAATCCGATATTTACTATGAAATGTATTGCAATTTTTGTTTTTGGGACGCGCGTCCCAAAAGCAATCTTTTAATCAGTAATTTCATAATTTTCGAAAGTTTATTATTCGAAGGGTATTCATTTAAACGTCTTCAAACTTTGTATACTTATTAATTTTGAGGTGGTCTTTTTAGCGATTTTCTTAATTTGGGCAGTTTTTAATGCTCGTCCCCAGTCCACTCATCAACTTCAGAATGACTAATTATACTAAAACTGTCTGTACCAGTGTAGGTAGTACCAATGTGAAAATGCTGTGCTGAGTGGTTATATTACTACCTCAAAAAACAAGCACAAACTCGACGTTTCTAGCGAAGGCCCTTCGTCAAGAGTTAGCCTTTTTCACGATGACGAATATCTGTCATTTCAGTTGGGTGGCGGCATCTAATTCTCGTTAACCAATGCAGACGATTAAAACAACGTGAAAAGCAATTTTTAAAAATAAAGTAACCATTACAAAGCAAATTTACTATCATTCGTCCAAAAAATATGAAAAATCGCTGTTATGTGGACTTATCCTGCAGACGACTTCGCCTGAAATGCCACCCAAAAATGGCGGCGTGAGAAAGGCTAATTGGCAAGCCTCTGGAAGGAGAATGAAGCTCTCAGTCTCCTGCTTTACCTCACTAGACTAAAAAAACTAAAGTAGATAAGTTTAAAAATATTTTATAGGTATTCGCCACGCTTTATTAAGGGATGTATTCGTCAGTCACCACGGACAAGTTGAAGATAATTGTGGCAACTGGACATTACCATGTCGCAGCGTGAGACATGCTGTGAAGATTTCCAGACCTAATGACGTCATTCATATTGATTACGCGGAGGGAAGACCTTATAAAGAATGTGAACATCTTATTCCAAAAGAAAACCACACAATTATGCTGGATAAATCGCTATCGTTTTACGGCTTTAATGGAACAGCGATATTACATTGTCAAGAAACTTACCCATTTTTTGGAATAAATAACTCTGAGCATACAACACCAAAAATTGTATTTTCTAACCTTTCACTGGCTAGCCATGGAGATTTACTTGATGCTATCTATAACATTTCTAGCAAGTTTGAACTCGAATTTAATTTCTGTGACATAAAAAGATCTTCGTATTTTGTAAGGGCTAATTCTTTATCTTGTTCAATTCAAGTGCTTAATTCCACCATTGAAAGCTATCGAGATCCGATATCGGCGGACTGCACTAATCTGACGATTCGTCTGAATGGATCGACGTTTTTCTCATGTCAAATTAAACTATCTTCAGGGACTGAATTTGGCGTAAATTATTACGATTCAAAGCCAGAATCAAACGTTCATATTTATGACTGCACTTTTAATACGACAAAAAAACCACTATTTTGTAACTCGCTTGTTACAATTATTCTTGGAACTACCATATGTAACGTCAATATTAAGTCTTCTATATTTGTGAATTTTTATGATATTGTGGGAATGCCAAAATCAGCGGCACTTCTAATATCTTCGCTCATTGGGAGAGTTGAAACAACCATAGTTTTGGATATATTACGTTTTGAAAACATTGGCTGTGATTCTGCAGTGGTATATATGCATTTATTGCAAGCTATCGCAGCCGAACAATTTAATGTCGGTATTTTCAACTCTATGTTCGTAAACACCACCAGAGCATTCCAGAGCTATGTCGACCTGTATTACGTTATTCCCTACGGCATTGACTAAATTAAGCTTCACAATAATACGTTTAACAATACAAGCGATATATCACGAAACGAAGGTTTGATATATCTCGTCAGTGGTCGTTACCATTTTTCGTCATGCCGTTTTTTTCACAATGTCCCTGTATTCAATCCTGATTTTTCACTCATTCGGGTTGAAAGTTCTGTCACAGTAACGTTTGAAAATGTTTTCTACAAAAGCTATCCAGTTGCAGAAAGTAGTAGCAATGGTAACTTGCTGAACAGCAACATGTACTACATTATATCGTACGAGTCACACACAAACAATTTCGTTATGGAAGGGTATTTTACAATCTTTTGTCCTATAGGTTATTGGATGAATTTAAATTGTCACTGCATTAAACAGTCAAGAAACTTAACGGTTTGTAACCTTTTTCTTGCATCTTGTGAGCAATGTCGGCCAAACACATACTCTTTAGACAGAGGAAAAGTTCATCACAACATTACTAACAAAATCACATGCCAAAAGTGCCCTGCGAGTGGTGATTGCTCCGAAGGCAAAGTAACTTCGAAGAAAAATTTCTGGGGATATGAGTCAAACCAGAGAGTCAAATTTCTACAATGTCCTCCCAAATACTGCTGTGATATAGATCATTGCAAACACTACAACACTTGCCATGGTCACAGAATGGGCACCCTGTGTGGCGAGTGTCCCAGTGGTATGTCAGAATCTCTATTCAGCACAAAATGTAAACCAAACAAAAACTGCACAAGTGGTATATTTTGGCCAGGGGTATCAGCTTACTTAATACTTTATCTCTTATTCTTCTTGTACCAGGAAAATATATTCAATTTTGTGCACACTCGTGTTATTTCAAGAATCTTTTTGCCGTCAAGAAATGGTCGATACACCAAGCCCGGGGGCTTGATTAAAATAATATTTTATTATTATCAAGTTGTTCATTTGTTAAGAAATTCTGTTGGCTCAGATGAAAAAGCTAGATTACTTGATGACATGGAATCTTTTTTATCCAGAGCATTCAATTTTCTTATTGTTAGCATTCCTGCCTTTGATTGTCCATTTCAAGAACTTCGACCTGTTCAAAAAGCGATGATCATTCATTCTGTTGGATATAGCTTGTTAGTACTTCTATGTTTATTGTATTTTTCTACTTTTGTATTGAAGAAATTGCAGAAACTGAGGACCAGATCAAGTCAGCAGACCTTTGCACATACTGAAACAACGGAACATACTCCTAACCTGGTAAAGAACCCTTTTGTGGATCGTATTTCGGGGGCCTTTGCTAGCATTTCACTTCTAATGTACAATTCGTCGACTCAGTTGTGTCTTTCTCTGCTTTACTGTGTACCAGTTGCAGGCAACAGCCATGTTTTATTTATTGATGGTCATATTAAATGTTACCAAACCTTTCAGAAATTTCTTTTTGGTTACATGATTTTGTCCATACTTCCATTTTGTCTTGTTCCTGTTCTGGGCTCCTATCTTTTAAAATTAAATCGCATTTCTGTGGCACAGTTTTGCCTGGCTTGTATCTTTCCGTTGCCATTTTGTTTCTATTGGTCGTATTTGTTGGTACGGAATTCTTCGTGGTGCATAAGACGTTTATGCCGTGTTAGGACAAACGAAAATGTGGCCGCAATTGGAGAAGATGATCGAATACAAGATAACAACAGCAGTACTGAAAACTTTATAGACTCAAATACATTTGAAGATAGTGAAATTGTGAGTGGAAATTTGCGTTCAGAACCTGAGCCCAGTTGCAATGATTCTGCTGTTCTTCGAGTTCTTTTAGGCCCATTTCGGGCACACAGGGCAACTTTTATTTTCCCTTCCTCGCATCTGCCCTGGGAATGTTTTCTTATTTTTCGTCGCTTGGCCTTGATTTTGGTCCTCACGTTTGTTTTTGATAATCACATGAAAGCAACTGTATCCACAATGCTTTGTGTAGCTATTTTGCTAACTCATGTGTTCGTCAAGCCTTTTAAGACCGCCAGCGATAACATACTTGAAACTTTATCCCTTGGAACTCTGATAATAATCTCTCTATTTAGTTTAGTTAAAGGTATTCATAATGGTGAAGATTTGGACTCTGGTAGCTTGTTAGACATGATCAATGTAACTGAAAATATTCTTATAGTTTCTCCTGTTCTTCTAATAATTTCTTTGGTAACGCTTTGTATTCTTTCTAAATTGGTATTGATGTTTCGCTTCTGCTTTCAAGCTTTATTCAGGCGCTGTATCACAGACGAAATTGACTCTTTATTACATCGAGTCGATCAAGAAGAAGTGCGCTGAGCGTTCATGCATGTGTTTGTATACTAGGCCTAGGGGCGCTTTTCATTTAATGGCCTGACCGGTCAGATCCGAATTTTTGTCTCTGTATGATAACTGTATATCAATGGAAAGATCTGGTCTATGTTTCTCAAATATCTAGCGAAAATAGACCTCATTCTAATTGTATCTAAATTTTCCGATCAGATAAGTCTGAAGCCCAAATGTTGTGTGTTCATTCAACAATTCGACCGTTCTTACCAGTCTGGCCGTGTTAATGGAAAGCGCCATAAGTTTTGACTAGGTTATCAGTGATACTATTGCTTAACATTCAACTAACTGAAGAAATAAAGTCTGCATTTCTATTATCATCGAAAAAAGTTAGCCACCATTCACCGAAGCAAGTAGAGTTATTAATTAGTGCTGCCTATTTAGTATAACTTTATGCTCCAAAGTATTGATATAGCATGAATGATTAAATAGTTATGTTATAACATCACTATAAAGTTACTACTGTATGACTTAATTTGCAAAGATAAGAATATATGTTAAAAATATTTTGTCAAAAACGAGAAATTTGAAACTTTTGTGTTGTTTCAATAATATCATTTATGCGGGTGAATGTATTATTAATTGGTATGCGAGGAAGACTGAGGACAAATTTGTGATGTAATAAAAGCGTTTCAGAAGATGATAAAAAATATGGTGAAATATTCAGGCTATGCAAACGGGAACCCAAATACATTGCGATAGGGAACTCATTTTTCTAAGTAGAAGTGAATTCTCTACCGCATCTGTCACTCGTGAGAAGATATATAGCGAATATTTGTTATCTTTATTTTCAAAAATTTGTTAGAAACGCTATATAATGGGTACAAGAGTAATGCTTCGAGTAAAGCCTCGAGTGAAACCACTTTTTATGCGGTACGTTATACCTAAGTAGCATACTATATATCAACGGGGAAACTATTTCACTGTTTTTTTCAAATTAACCTTTCCTATAGTCTCCCATGCATCATGCATTCAGTTTCAAGTTGTTAAAGATGCGGACGAGTGTTATTTTGCCGATCTCGTGCTCATCTCGTAATGAATTCGCCAATCTAGCTTGTCAAAGTATGCCCGCTCGCAGGTTAAATATTGAAAATTGCATCTCCCCTAATTTTGTGTTTTCTGTTATTCTGATACCAAGTTCATATTATATTTCCTTAGTCTCGTTGTGTTATTCTGACAAGCAAAAAATCTTGAAAAGTACAAAAAATGCTCTTAAGCTGCTCTGTTTTATACGTACCGGTTTCACAATGTTAAAGACGAAAATATTCGATGGTATTTGACTGCCATCAAAATCAGACTTGTTGGCCTTGGGGTCTATAAGTGCACAATGCTGAAGAGTTTTTGTAGCTATCGTTCCTTACGCCTAGTTTTCACTCAAAATTTTCATCTACAAAAGCCATTTACATCTTGTTTTATCGTGTGCGACCCTCTAAATTTTGAATAATTACCCCAGCTATACAGTGGAACAGAACAAATGAACCTTTAAAGTACCTAAGCGAGAATATTTTTTATTATTGAATTGCAAAGTTAATTTAAAATCATAATGTAACTTTTTTTCTAAAACTTTGTTATCTTTCCTGTATATCAAGATATTGGACTTTGTTTGGCTTGCAAATATGACGTAGATGACGTCACACTGCATATTGTATTTTACAGTGTTTTTGTCGGTCCCAGTCTTTCCGCGAGTTATGTGGAGGAGAATTCAAGATTTTCGGATTCAGTATTTAGAACAATGGATTGATGACGTATTGTGACGTATGATTCGAATTCCAGCATAACTTCCGCTTTCTTTCTAAACGCCTGTTCAAAGGCTTCTTTCCTGAATAGTTCCTGGCAAGTTGACAACAAGTTTTCAAAAAAATATCGACTATATATTTTGCTAATTTTGGTGTGTGTTCGTGGATCTTTTGGTCAAATCAAATCAAAAGGGGCCGTTCATATTATGTTTTTCAAAAAAGCAGTGAATTGTGAACTCGCTGTACCTGCACCTGTACCTGTACCTGTACCTCTACCAAACTTGCTAGCGATGTGTGAACTCTATATATTTTATGCGAAGTGTGATCTCGCATGCATATTTCTGTCAAAAGATCAAGCCAACAAGGTATTGTATATCAAATTTTACAAATGTACTGATAGGTTGTATGTCAATTAGAAAATTGCCAATAAAAATAGTTATATATTACAGTAAAATGATTATGATATACAGTAAAGCCCCGTATAAAAGTTCAGTGAATTTTGACTTGCTTCACACTATACTTTTTTATATTCTACAGAATATAACTGAAAATAGGACCTGTTGTTGCATAAGACTATTGCTGTGACACTAATATGGTTGGTGTGACATATATCCAAACTTAAAAAGTTTTTAAAAAACTTGTATTTTGGGTGCTTAATTGCCAAAATTTCAGGCTATAGTCGTTCTTAACCTGCTGGTGGGGCTTTACTGTATATCAAATAACTTATGCATAATGAAGTCTCAAGGCTTGATACCTGCGAGAAATGCTGGTTTTAATAGTCATGACCTGGGACAATTTCGTCATTTCGATAGTGGCCATTTGCAATTGTTTTATTTTCCTGGGCGATGACTACTAATCGAGCAGTATGATGCCCACATTGGAACACACAATTGTATACAATAATGCTCACAATTTCTTATTATATATATAGTCATTACAAATGAATGGTCATCTGAAGCTGATGTATTAAACAAAAATGTCAACAAAATAGATTTTGTTTCCCGATTGGCAGATTCATTGTTCAGTTGTTCTACAGTAGGGGTAGCCTTGAAGGTGCCATTAAAATGATAGTTAGGACAAAACTGACTTCAAAGGGCCTGTTCATATGGGCAAAAGTTATCCCGGTTTAAGGAGAAAACTTTTCGACTAGTCAAATACTTTTGTTCTGTTCACATGGAGAAACTTTACCTCGCTTACCGGGTAAAGTTTCCGGCTGTGACGTAGCGCTGAACATGAATTGAATTGAAAAGTTGCTGACACGACAGAAAGTTATCCCGCTAAGCAGGAGAGTTGTGTTCATATGGGAAACATTTTCCCGGTCACCAAGATCTAGCCTGTCAACAAGCGAGATCTCGGTATACGGAAAAAGTTGTTGTCTCATATGAACGAATGTAACTTTTCATATTATTTTCATACCAAGGTGAGATCTCGCTTGTAAACTTGTTGAAAAGTTTTCTCGCTAACACGGATAACTTTTGCCCATTTGAACTGGCCCTTACTGGTAGTATTTTTATGTATGAAATTGTAATTAAATTCTACATATCCAATGATTCATTCAAGTATTATTATTGTTTGTTATACATGATATTGTATAGTATTCAGTGGCAAGCTAGCCACGACAACTGGTCATGCTATGCCAATAAACCTGCATCTATCTGAATAATGCAAATCATTAAAAATGTGCATAGTATAACCTGTAGACTTTCACAAAGTCCTTCCTATTTTTAGAACGAAGGAATTTTCAAGGAAGTAATTTCTTGAAGAGTAAGGAATTTGTGGAAGTCAATAGGATTTAATAGAATCATAGAGATTATAAATAACACTAGAGGAGTGACATTAGGCAAAAAAGGAATCCTGATATTGCGGGGGGGGGGAATTCCTTCATGTGTACTTGTGTTTCCATTGATGACAGCATGATATTATATCCGGGACCTACATTCCCCCCCAATAGACCTGTTCCCAAATTTTTAACCTCAATGCCTTTTCTAGTGTTATTTATAATCTTTATGATTAGTATAGGTAATCATGCGATGGCGAGTACAACTAGGGATTAATAGTACGAGTGATGTTTGGAAATGTTCCAAAATTGGACGAACCGCCGGGGCGAGTCCAATTTGGCAAATTTCCAAACATCACGAGTACTATTAATCCCTAATTGTGCGAGCAACATCGCATGATTACTTACGTTTATTATTAGCATGACAAAATTGCATACGTACTTCTCAATGTCAACATCATATTCTCTCGCCAAAGCCCAGTTCTGCCACACTTTCAACCAAAATTTGGTGTTGTTGTTTGTATTTTCATTTAGTTCTTTTGTTCAAGCAAAATTTGGTGCTTTTGTCTGTATTCTCATCTAGTTCCTTCACGACAATTTCATTTCACGCTTGTGTTTAAAATACCCTTCCGCCGCCATTTTGTTTGTTTTGGGAAAATCATTAATTGTACTGCAGTACAATTAATGAAATAAGTAATTTTCAGTATATACATCCAGTAATTTTCTCATGCTAATAATCAGAATATCTATCTGACCTTCGACTTTGTGCAAGATGTTTTCGTATTCAAATTGCACTTTTCCTACCTCCTGAACAGGTCTTTTAGGGGACCTTACGTGCTTGTGTGATGGAAGACGAGTTGAGGCAGCGCTTTCCTTGCGGTAGTAACTTTTAGTTTAGCTTGATAAACTTGTCATTAGACACCTTAAGATTGACGTATTTCTCGCAAACGTCTAACCGCTAACCGCTAGAAACCACGTGACCAGGAGCTTGCCGTCACGTTTGCCATAAATCGCTCACGTTTTAAACCTCAAGAGTGCATTCTACAGGTAAGTGATTTACCTCGGCATTTTATTCAACTGTTATTACTTCATTGCACGTATATGACATATATATTAAGACAAATATACATATTATCTTTGATTTGGATGGATAAAAGTTGTTTTTAACGGGAACTTTTTCATATTCTGAGTACTTTTAACCGAACCATGCATAAATTCGATACATAGACAACATGGCGCCCAATCGACTCTAATTTATTTGGGTTAAACAAACATGAACAATTCGATTGTTAGTTCAATATTTAGTTAGTTCAAGTCGTGTTTTGAATCGTTTTAATTAATAAACGTTTACATTTGAACACTCACGATAAAGCAAGTTCAAAATCATTGATGACCTTTCACAGTCCGTGTTTAAGCATATTTGCATATTTCTTACTTTCAATTCATTTTAACAAATTGGTAGTGACATTTGTTTTTTTGACAGGATGGCACAATTTCGACGGAAAAAATTGAACGCGAAGAAAAACGTCAATCTTAATTTCATATTTGCAAGTACGGCAAACGTGAAACCGCTAACGGCAAACCTCAGTTTAAAAACTCATTATGCAGCGTGACGTCATTTACGTCACTTTTGCATATCAAACAAAGTCGAAAATCTTGACATACAGGAAAGATAACAAAGTTATAGAAGATAATTTATGTTACATTATGATTTTAAATTAACTTTGCAATTCAATCATGAAAAAAATCTTGGATAGGCATGCACTTTAATAAAGTGCGGATAGGTAGCCATATAGCTCACGGCTTTACATGTTTTGTCAAAACTTCCATTTGGGCTTGTTCCCGTTCTCGGCTCATACCTCTGTTTAATTTTTGAATATATTGAAAATTGATGAACTCTCTATCAAACTCTTTGAAGAAAAGTTTTTGTTTATAGAAATAAAAAATATACTCCTTTTATAGAGCAAAAATCAAAGAGTTGGAAATTGGTCACAGATATCACGTCACCATCAGGGGCGTAACTAGCCCCTTTTGATTGGTGGGTGGGGTGTCTGCTAGAATTGCCCTGCGAAACTGATGATGCCCTGCAGCAAAATTTTTTTTATCAATATTTTTCCTCCCGCCCTCCTTAAGTTTCGTCCCGGTTCGAGTCTTTTCAATTCTTTTTAATTTCTTAAAATTTTCGACTAGATTTTCAGTAGTTTTGCCCAACCTTTTCTTAGTTTTTGCCCGACGAGAGTACCGTTTCGAAAGAATAGGGGGGGGGGGGTGAGACACCCCCCAAACCCCCATGTAGTTACGCCCCTGGTCACCATTGTTACTATAATGACAAAGGCGATTCAATATGGCCGACATTTTCGATTTTTATAACTCACTTTGCTTGAAAAAACGCCTGGTAACCTCCTTTTATTATTTCATAAAATAATGTCTTAAAATACAATAGACTATTTCTTTGCGACGATATTTTTAAAATATAATAAACATGGTTTTTTGAAACAAATATTTTTGGCTAGATGGCGACAGATTTCATTCAGATGCTTTAACCTTCATTAGGGTGTATACTGTCCACATAACTCGTTACTTAATTACAGACGGTTTTAACCAAAGTCTAGAACCTAAACGAGACCAGCTGCAAGGCTCATTAACATTCACATAATAAATTCGTTTCGCTGTTTGAATGAATAAACTAAAAAAATTGCTTTAATCGACTACTTTGGTTAGTTTTCTACGAATTTCTAAGTAAAATAAATTGAGATCACCGTGCCGTGCTCAAATCAACTGATCAATCCTTGCTGCACTTTCATGTCATAAGCGCCCTGCTTTATGTACATTTCTATGCAAGATAATAATATTAACAGCTTCAATCTGTTATGACCCTGTATGCATACATTAGGCGAGATTGGGGTTACTCAAAATCCCTACAATATATAAAGGTTTGGGGGATTATTGCGAAATTTTCCTCGGATTTTGAAAGACAATTTTACTCAATTTTCGACATTTCAGGTCTGTAACACATACAGAAATTTTATGTACTTTATCCCCGAGCCGACGGCGCGAAGCGCCGTGCGAGGGTACTGATTGCCCTCGGCTATTTACACCCGGGGAAACGAAAGCATTAGCGAAGTCTAAAGTTCATCAAATATCGCGGGCGTGGGTCACTGTGCGTGGGTGGTCATCCTCACTGATCTCAAAAATATGGCGGACTGTCATGAATAGCGAACACTGTGATTGGTCCAATTTAAAGTTTGCATTATGACGATTGCATGACGACAGCGAAATAACAAACATTTCTTGATTTGATCACAGAATAGGAAGGTATAGCAGAAGCGTAACTCAAGCAAGTATTTGTCCGCGTTTTTACAAGCGATTCGTCATCAATCACGCCATCCTGGCTAGTACAACCGGCACTTTGTACCTAGCAAAACCTGATAAAAACTTCCGGTTGTACTAGCCAGGATGGCGTGAGCGAGTCAAAATTTTCGTGGACGTAAAACAATAAGGGAATTACGCTTCTGCTATAGCTTCTTATTCTGTGTTTTGATGATTGATAAATTTCTTTGTTGCTCGCATTTTTGCAAGATTCTGTAAATTTCAAGAAAGAAAGGGCGAAATAATCGGCTAAAAGAAGGAAGCCGACGTTAGCGAAGGTAAGTTTGTTTTAAATATTGATTTTATAATTGCTTTAAAACCCGACGGCCTTTGCGTACAGCTATATGAAACAACTAAACAAGACTGCATATAATTTCATTGTATCTTTAATATTGATTCCCTTTTTTATTATATTGATTTTTTTAAATAAATAAAAAGAAAGCAAAGTTATTTGCATGCGAGAATTTGAAATCATTTTATTGGAAACTCAAAGTTTATTGATAAAGCCATTTAATTAAAGGCAGTTTTATAGTTTTATAAAGAACACTTTAAAACGTTTTGCGAAGCGTTTGTGGTTGAATTTTACCTTAAATTGAAGCTTATATTACGTATAATATCATACCTAACATATATATGTTGGGAGATTGATAATTTTATAATTAAAAGTGATATTTTTAGGCGATTTTTCATTTGGAAGAATATTCTTAAAAAATTATCGTGTTACCATAACAACTACTTTACATACTTCATGTTCGGAAAATATAATGGTTTTGTCAGCAAGGCGAGGGTTTCTGCATGCATGTATTTTCCAGCATGAGCTCCACCTTTGAATTTACTATATGAGTAAATTCTTAAACACGTCCGAATTTATCATTATGATAAATTCGCGACAAATTTTGAATTTATCATAATAGTAAATTCGCGGCACTAACACGAACCCTAACCCCAACCCAACCCTAACCACTAACCCCTAACCCCTAACCACTAACCACTAACCCTAATTTTTTTAACTTTTTAAATTTTTTTAACTTTTTTAAAAATCTAACTCTCTAAACCTTTCTTGCTCTTTAAAACTCTTTTAAAACTTTTTAAAAACTATTTTTTTAAAAAACTTGAAAAACTCCCCACGCCTGCGCTACCAGCCTCCCTTCTAGTGCCATTACATTTATAACAAGAAACCTTGTGCAATGATTGTGGTTTTATGATTAACTCTATTGATAAATTCAATATGTGCCGCGAATTTATCATAATGATAAATTCGGACGTGTTTAAGAATTTACTCATATAGTAAATTCAAAGGTGGAGCTCATGTTGGTATTTTCTAGTAAGTAATATATCACGACTTTACTGGATATCCAGACTGCGCAATTATAAGTAATAGCATGGCATTCAGGGCGATTAGTAATTAAGAGGCATTTTTTTCATTGTCGCGTATTTACAATGAAAAATGTTCAAAATCGTAAATCTTTTTGGCGTTCCTCTCAGAATCACTTTGTTTTTGCATTATTCTCTAGCTTATACAGTTAGCTACCTTTTTAAATGCATCTGCCGGTTGAGAAACATAAAATAATAGTTAAAAATTGTCAATTAAAATACAATTATCAATGATGCTTTAAAATTGACGCCATATTTATTATTAGCAATATAAGCAAAACTTACTGAATTTCAGACATAATTTTCTCTCTGGCGTATCATCTAAAATCTCTTCATTTTAGCATTATTTTACAGATAAAGCACTAAACATACTTTTCAAGTTTCTTTGGCGATTGAGAAACGTTTCGAAAAATAAAAATTTTGAATTTAGTCATAACCTCAAGTGACATATTATACGCATTAGTTTTGAGCGCTTGTTACGTAACATACAAAAAAATCTCCTCTTAAATATCCAAGAGAGGTTTAGTAATAGCCCCCGAGGCGCGCAACGCCGAAGGACTTTTATTAAACCTCTCAAGGCTTGAGGGACATTTCATCAATAATCGACCGTAATGCCATCTTATCGATCACTTTGTAATATCGTAGATACCGAAACAATAAAACGATTTCATTCGATTGAATGAGTTGAAATGAAAAGGCGCGTTTTCCTTTTGACATGAATGTTATAGGATGTTTGTTAATGAGGTTACGGATGATTTTTCATGTCTGTTAAATACTTAATTGAACATCAATATAAGAGGTTATGCGTAAAGATGAGGGACGATATAATTAGTTTCTAATCGTCCTTCATGTTTTAACAATGAGGTAAATTAGCCATTCAAACACTCATTAATAATTCATAAGCTTATTGGCAAATCATGTCAACCATAATGTGTCACGTGCAGTGGCTTTAAACCTGATAAACACTCCAAATTAGTATTCTTTATATAAAGAATACTAATAAGGCAGAATCTATTGTTGTCGTGTCCCCATTACTATTCTTTGTATAAAGAATACTAATAAGGCAGTATATCTATTGAATTTGTAGTCGTGTTTGAAGCCGTTTAATAAACTCACAGGTCGTATTTTATTAGGTCTAAAGCCACTCGCGATGCGCACTCGTGGCTTTAAACCTAATAAAACACTCCTGCTCGTTTATTAAACAGTACTTAATCGTCCCTCGCGAAACAAAGGATTTCGAGGTAGGTATGATATTGCTGAAATAATTGCAAGAACTGGATATCCGGTACTTCCAATTGTCAGATTTGATATGACATCTCAAACGAATAAATCACTAGCCTATATACACGAAAAAATGAGGTGAACTCATTAGTTTTGATCCTAAGATTGGATCAGTATAACTTATATACTTCACCGGTATTATCATTCGAGCAAAACAAGTAATTATGCATTTGGTTGGCTAACGTCTTCAAGAATTATTAATGTTTTGAGATTATAATTTGATGTCTTTTCTTCTGAGGTCATCTATGCAATGAACTGACCGGCCTCAGGATTGGGTGTAGTTAAAAGGCGGGCGCGGACTGGCGGACGCGGACCGGCGGACGCGGACTGGCGGACGCGGACTCGCGGACGCGGACCCGCGGAAAAAATTTTTTTACCAATTTTTTAATTATTGGAAATAAATTTAATTATAAATAAATTAATATTAAAAAAAATATTAATATTATTATTAATAATAATTAACAATTATTCTCCGAAGGCGAGGTGATTATCGGTGAATAATTTATTCACGATGATCACCAAGCCTGAGGTGAATAATTGTTTTAGTATAATTTCACAGGTGATTATTTGGGAAAAAATAAAAAATACACATTTCTTCGTCAGTTAATTGACAAAACGGCTTCGGCCGCCATTTCGAAAATCGCTTAGGTGCGTTATAATTACCTCAACGGCAACCAATCAGAGTGGAGAATTTTCAATAATCACCTATGTAATTAATAATAATATTATATATTACATTAATAATATCATTTTTTCCCCTTCACATCATGCGACAACCGAATTCAATAATTGTTTAATAATCTCGTGTCACGCGTTGACACCAGAATTCGATTTATTCATACAGGATCAAATATTTTAAGGAAAGCGTCCAATCACATTGTATTCGACTTAGTGTGTACTTTAACTTTCGGTAACACTGTAATAGTATCATGGCGAACTACATAACAACTTTTAAGTGTATTCTATGAGTGTCAGTCTGCGTGCAGTCAATTGAAGACCGGAAAGAAAACTGATGCGCGATAAAACGCGGCTGTCAAAAGCATCACGATAATTTGGATATTGATGGTCGTGATGATTAAGATCTTACGAAAATTTTCCTTTCAGTGGCATTGAGAGTGCGGAGGATAGAAAGTTCTTTATGCAACAGTTATCGAAAACGCAAGTTGTTTTCCGGTTTTCCATGTATAAAGTTCTGATTATTGATACAGTATTGTTAGTTTTAAAATTATTAAAGGACCATTGTTACGTTATGTATTGTCTATATTTTCCCAACATGAGAGCGCTCAGTATGACACCCTTGTTTTAATCCAACCAGCTGTTTCGTATCTAGCTTCTGTGATATAATTAGCATAAGCATACTCTGCCCACCCGGGTGAGTATATTTGTAACATATTTATGCTTGAATAATTAATATCTGTTTGTGTTGTGATTGTCAGCCATCTTGAATGAATGTCTTTATTTTATATGGTGTCAGGATCCTTATGAATCCGTGCCGAATTCAAGCCATCAGGCTCGAATCTAAATGAAAACTGAAAGAAGAGTTCTTTCTAAATATAATAGTTTAGTAAACGAGAAAAAAAATATATATATATAATGGCGAAATTTAAGACCCCAGAAATGTCTTGGATTGTACAAGATTTAAATCAAGAATGGCGTCGATTCTATAGACAAGCAATGTGTATTTTCGAAGGTCCTTTACACGATAAAGAGGACGGCGTTAAAGTCAGCTATGTAAAGTTGTGGGTAGGCGATAAAGGACTTGATGTATTTGAAGGATTTACCTTTGCCGAACCCGCTGATGCAAAGAAATTAGACATTGTACTAAAGAAATTCGAGGACTATTGTAGTCCACGTAAGAACTATATCATGGCCGCTTTGAAATTTAATGAAAGACGTCAAGGAGATAATGAGAGTTTTGAGTCTTTCGTAACAGATCTCAGGATTCTGGTAAAAGATTGTGGTTATAAAGACGAGGAACGTATGGTTCGTGATGCAATCGTTTTTAGTTGTAAACACACGAAGGTTCGTGAGAAGTGTATCGATTTGGCCGATACTTTGACATTAGAAAAGGCTATTGAAATCGGACGAAGCCATGAAACCAATTTAGCTAGCTTAAAGAAGCTCACGAAAGACGAAGACCCGAGCATTAATGCCATTAAACCGGTACAGTACCGTCAGCGAGACCCTCAAAGCCGTCGATACTCAAATAAATTGCACACAGAGCGAGAAAACCCAAGTCGTGGATTGGACAGCATGTCGAATGACAGGTGTGGAAGATGTGGTTTCGATAAAAATCACCAGAGATGCCCAGCAATGGGTCAACAGTGTAGACGATGCCAAAAGATGAATCACTATGCAAAGGTCTGCCGAGCCAAACCAGTCAACAACGTACAGTTACAGGGAAAAGAGGACACTAGTTCCGAGGACAGTGACTCATCCTTATTTGTATATGCAATTGAGTCAACCATTCCATCTGAAGATGAACAATTTTACGAAACTGTTGATGTAGAAAATATCAAAGTTAAATTTCAGTTGGACAGTGGGGCAAAAGCAAATGTTATGTCTTTTAAGACCTATAACAACCTCAAGTGTACATCTCTCCGCCCACTGAAGAAAACAAATACTGTCTTGGTTTCTTTTTCCAAGCACAAATTAAAACCATTCGGAGAAGTTGTGTTAAAAGTAATGTATAAAGACCACACAGAAGATATAAAATTTTTTGTTGTGGAATCTGAAGTTGAATCTGTTCTTAGTGGAAACACTTGTGTCAAACTTGGTTTGCTGAAGAGAGTTTACCAAGTTGTAAGTCAAGAAGCATCATTAAAGAAAGTTACATTGGATGACTACCCTGAGCTGTTCAAAGGATTAGGATGCTTACCTGGTAATTATCATATCGAACTAAACGAAGGTGCTACCCCTGTTGTCCATGCTCCAAGAAAAGTACCAATTCCACAGAGAGAAAAAGTTATCGAAGAGCTGAAAAGAATGGAAAGACTTGGTGTGATCGTGCGACAGGAAGAAGCGACAGATTGGGTCAACTCGATGGTCGTGGTTCAAAAGCCTAATGGTGCAGTGAGATTGTGTATTGATCCGAGGGATTTGAATGCCGCCATGAAAAGATCCCGCCATCCGATGAAGACTGTGGATGAAGTCGCCAGCCGTCTCGAAGGTGCTAATACCTTTAGCATATTGGATGCAAAGAATGGTTTCTGGCAACTGAAATTGGATGAAGAGTCTTCACTCCTCTGCACCTTCAACACACCGATAGGACGGTATAGATTTACAAGGCTACCTTTTGGAGTAAAATGTGCCCCAGAGATTTTCCAAAGAACCATGGATAGAATGGTTGAAGATTTAGACGGTGTGGAGGTTATTATGGATGATGTAATTGTCGCCGGGGATGAAACAACGCATGATAAACGATTGACCAAATTCTTGGAGCGAGCATCTACACAAGGATTAAAGCTCAATCGAGAAAAATGTAAGATTCGCCAGAGAGAAGTGCCTTATGTAGGGCATCTCCTCACAGCGGAAGGTTTGAAGATGGACCCTCGGAAAGTTGAAGCTATTCGAGAAATGCCAACGCCAAATAGCAAAGAAGACGTCAAACGATTTCTTGGATTTGTGCAATTCCTAAGTCGGTATATTCCTGGATTATCTAAGGTAGATGCACCGTTGAGAGGGCTCGAGAAAGCCGATGTACTGTTTCACTGGGATCAACCACAGCAAACAAGCTTCGAGAAGATCAAGGAACTTGTCTCACAATCACCAGTCCTACAGTATTATGATGTAACCAAACCGGTAACAATCCAGTGTGATGCAAGTGGCAAAGGATTAGGTGCAGTGTTACTACAAGAGGGAAAGCCTGTATGTTATGCTTCTCGAGCTCTTACGGACACTGAAAGCAGATATGCCGCCATCGAAGCCGAAATGCTTGCAGTGGTCTTCGCCTGTCATAAGTTCCATCAGTACATATATGGCAGAAGTGTGGTTGTCGAGACAGACCATAAGCCACTACAAGCAATCAGCAGCAAACCGTTGTCGCAGGTTCCGTTGCGACTTCAGAAGATGATTCTTAACGTGCGTGGATACGACGTGAAGATACGTTATGTTCCTGGCTGTAAACAAGTATTAGCTGACACTCTGAGTCGAGCATCGTTGCCAAATACTGAACAGGAAATTTATGAAGAATTCCAGGAAGTTCATATGGTTCTTGCAGTTTCTGACGAGCGATATGAGGAATTCCAGAAGGAGACCAAAACCGATCCAGAGCTACAAGCAGTCCTTACGTTAGTGAAGAGTGGTTGGCCTGACACGAAACAACAAGTTCCCGTTGAAGCCAGACCTTACTGGACCTTCAGAGATGAAGTTGTAACAGCAGATGGGTTGCTCTTTAAAGGAACACGCCTAATCGTGCCAAGAATTCTTAGATCAGATATGCTTTGTCAAATCCACAAGAGTCATTTGGGGATAGTCAAATGCAGACAAAGAGCCAGAGATGTATTGTTTTGGCCTGGCATGTCAGTACACATTGAAGAAATGGTTGCCAATTGTAGCGTGTGTGCAGATTATGCGAATAAGCAGCCTTCAGAACCTTTGAAACCAACTGTTCCTCAAAGTTTCCGTGGGAAAAGATAGGAACTGACTTATTTGAATTTCGTGGAGAACATTTTTTGGTTTCTGTGTGTTACCGTAGTAAGTTTCCAGAGGTTACCAAGATGGAATCGACAAGAAGTAGTGCTGTCGTAGACGAGCT
>CACRXK020005093.1:0-25617 GCA_902702795.2 Paramuricea clavata
TGGTGACCTATCAATATTTTGCCGCAAGTAGATTATTATAATAATTTATATACATATACTATATATTTCGCAAAATTATATATAATATTTTATTTGGCAAAATTTTCCTTTTGCCAAAAACAGTAGGGAGCCACCTTAAGTCTAATTTTTCACACAGCGTTTGTGAGTCAGCATTTTTACAAAAGATTTATTCAGTTACAGTTAAACATATGTATCAATACAGTGGTATACTATAACAGGTACAGTGACTTATAAAACTCTTAAATTTACATTATCGTTACTATTAAAATTCAAAAAAACGAGAATTTTGGTGAAATAAGCCGCCATCTTGGATTTAGTTGTCGTGTTAGTGCTGATAAAATCTAGGGAGGGCTCCTAGGCTAAAATTAACTGTTATACCCCAAGGGAGCGCTGTCCCAAATTTGGTGCTTTTATCCGCCCGGTAACAATAATTTCAGTAAGCCACCTGACTAGTTTATATCAGGCTGTGCAGGTAATTTGCACAAAATACAAAATGGCTGTCGTTTTCAAGGTTTGGTGGCTGATTGATAGTTTTTAAATGATTTTTGTGTCAATTGTTGAATAGATTTAACACATTTGAACCCATGTAAGGATGCAAAATGAGTTGGAGTTTCTTTAACAAAAAGAAGCTTGCACCAAAATCAAGTGGCGACAGAGAGTTTGAGAGAGAAATTGCGAAATGCAGCGAACTCGAGACGAACACGAAAAAACTTTACAAGGGCATGAAGCGTTGCAATGAGGCTTTTGAAGAACTTTCGAAAATGGAGTCAAAATTGGCTCAAGATATTTCTACTATGCCTTATAATGATGAAATAAATGGACTAAATCATGCCGAAGAATTAGTGAAAACTTTAAAAAGTCTTGAATCACATCGTGTTGAATTGGCAGCAAACGTAGTGAAAACAACCATTGAACCTATGAAAAAATTTTATGGCATACTTCCAAGCGTTAACAGTGGTGTAAAGAAACGCGAACAGTGTTTACAAGAATATACGAGATTAAGGGGAAAAGTAGAGAAATATAAAGATAAGGAAAAGACTCCACAAAATTTGAATAAACTTGAACAATATGAGAAGGAACTTGAGACAGCCAGGAATGATTATGAGGCTCAAAATGCTTTGATGTTGGAAGGGTTACCTCAGTTGTGGGAAGGTAGGGTCACATACTTCGAACCATGTTTTGAAGCATTGCAAAGGTCTCAAGTTGATTACTACAGTAAGTGCTGCCAAGCATATGGTGATCTGGTCGAGAAACTTGATAGTGATAATGTTGGTGATGAAGAAGGTGCTCATCTTGATGTACAAGACATGCTCACTGATATAAGGTCACTGTCAATTATTGAAAATGCATGAAGGACTTTATCATCTTTCTTTTTACCAAAACTGTGGATGTTTCCTCTCGCCTATAAAAATGTGTCGTGTAATGTGTCAAAACATTCAGGAAGGTAATTCCCACAATGTCTATTTTGTGACCTTAGAAGTGTGGTCGCTTCCTGAGTGTTTTAACACGAAAACTTTACATGTTTATTTGAGCCAAGGGGGACACTGCTGACTGCTCCCCCCTCCCAATTAGTGATAACCAGAACTGTTTTTGTGAAAAGTTGGAAAAATCCTGGCTGAAAGGTGCAAGGGGACTATATGTCTGAAATAATGGTAAAACCCTTTTTCTTGGTTATTATTTTTCTTGACATGCTGTGAACACTAGAGACCCTAGAAATTCAAAATTGTATGATATACAAATAATGAATGTTTATATGAGTGCAATGGTAAGAATATTTTAATGAGGTGAAACATGGAATGTTCCATTCAACGAGGCAACAGCCGAGTTGAATGGAACATTCCATCTTTCACCGAATGAAAATATTCTTACCATTGCACGAAAAAACATTCATTATTTGTTTTATATAATACCAAAATAGACTAATAGATTTGTATGAGAAGCATTTTGAGGGATGCTATTTATCGAAAACACAAAGAGTGCAATTGTACTATACGTTTTATTCCATTGCACTTGCAGAGAGTGCAATTCCATTGCACTCTTGGGAAATGGAATTTTCTATTCAATATCATGTCAGCAATTAAACAATCAGAATTCAATAAGGTATTATATAATATTTGATATATTATGTATTGATATGCACCTGAGCGTATTGTCACATATGTTTAGATCTTTTTGTCAAGAACATACTACACTTGTTTATTACTAGTTTTGATGTAGATAATGATATGTACTTTCATTACATAGAATTTGTGTCATAGAGCTCAATTTCTGAAGTAAACATATGCCTATTGCTTAATTGTTATTATGTTCAATGTTCCTTACATTCTTAAACTTGGTAAATACTAAATTGTAGTATTGGTTTCATTCAATAACTGTTATTCTAGCATTTAAGTTTAGTATACTTTGGTACAGTATGTTTGCGTGCGTTTTGAAAAGGGGGAGTACCTTGCATGATATATATACTCTTCCTCTTGGATATTGTCTGATAAGTTAATTAATTGGCAAAAAAACTGAGTGACCTTTTTTCAAGTTTATCCTTCCAACCCCAACTTTTCACTATTCCCATTGTTTACCCAGTTCCTAATGTCTATTCAATGAAAAAGGTTGCATAGCAAAATATCAATAGGATAATACAGCGAATGCCGATTATAGGAATCCTATCCAAAAAATAAGAAAATCATTGATCTCGAACGAGATGCCCAAAATCTTGGGAAAAGCAATACTTACTGTTATCAAAATGTGCCAAATTTGCAATTGCGAGGTAATTTTGTTTAAAAGTCTAAAAGGTGAATTTAGTGCATCTACAACTTTACCCGGTCCATGATTATTACAGTATATTGTTATGCTAATTCCATCGTATTAGTGGTAATTGTAATTATTGCAGCTATTAATTGGTATTATTATACATTGTAGTTGGTAAAAGCAATTTGATTGGCTAAGAGCTTACAGTTAAATCGCGCAGTCACGCAACCTACAGAAAATTCAGTTATCTGTTAGCAGATAACTGAGTTGTCTGCAAATGAGCCTGCGATGATTAGCAAGCGGTATCTATTTAACACAAACAAATGTATAATAAAACAATTATTGAATTCGGTATTTGCGATATGCAAAATTATCAAGGTCTCGGTAAGCGTTACCTGGACCTTGATAATTCCGCATATCACAAAAACCTCATCCAATAATTGTTAAATATCTGACAAAAAACTACCACAAAAGCATCAATTGAGAATAATACATATGTTAGAATACTATTAAACAAAATTATTTTTAAATTGTAAGAAAATACCATGTACTGTAATTAGGTCTGAAGGCATGCTTCATTTAACAAATAAGATAAAATAAATGTGGCAGACATTTAGGGCAGTTCAGATATGCCGCTCGTACTTTATCTAGCACTTAAACGCCATACTGGCTACATATCAATCGTCACCACGCTTTTAATTAATTTCAAAATTGACAGTATCTAGTGTTCTCCGCCTTCAAAAGACACTCCCTGACGTGAATCAATAATCAATGTATAAAGCAAAATAGAACTTCTGGATTTTACAAATGTGAACCAATTTTTAACCAACCTCAAAGTTGGTTCCAGCCTTCGGTGTCGCTTCAGAAACGACTAACAGATCCGACCCACTCATCATTTGCAAATTTGCAATAACTGCCTCGTGTATAAATCAGGATTTTGTGCCTCACTCGATAGAACTAATTGTCAAGTGTTTTGTAGATGGAAATTTCGATTGTAAATTTTATACATTATATTAGGCTGGGTCTAATATATGTATAAAATTTACACTCAATATGAAATCGTACGTATTAAGATTACCATCGAGTGTTCCCAAGCCACAAAATATTTTTTTCTAATATAAATTACCTTAAAAGCACTAAACGTACACTACTTGGAATATCAGAGGTACCGGTACATGAAGTATTTCAATGAACTGGTATACATTATAAAAATACAATGTTGTACATAACATCACACGTTTGATATATTGGTACTTTTAAACATACACTGAAAAAAATAGTGAAATTGTTACTATGGAATTTGCGATTGCATCACTAAACTGTATGATCCATACTATATCTATTGAAATTACGCCAATTAGTATGAAAATTGGATTTCCATACTATTTTCAACTAAGATCCATACTATTTCCATATAGTAAGGATTTTGAAAAATTCCCATTGATAGTCTGTCAGGATATGATGGTCTGGAAACGAATCAGAAGTCATTGGTTATATTTTTGTCTGAGTTTATGTTAATTTGTGCACGATCACGGTAATTGAGCTCATTGTATTTTCGTATGATGAAGTAATCGACCAATAAATAGGGATAGCTGAGTTGAAACGTACGGTGCAACCACGATGAGTAATATTTAATGCAGTTGAGACAAAGGATTTGTGCACGATGTGAGGTACAGTTCAACATCAAAGAAAGGCCTATTTTGTAGCTTTGAAGTTTGCCGGGCTTCCAGACCATCGTATCTTGAGTTGACTTAAACGAATTCTGTATTTGTTTCCTAATCCTGCCTTATATGTAGCAGTAAAACAACACAAAGACCATATATATTACTATTATAAATTTACTACTATATTTTATAACAATACTCATTGAACATAATATTTACAATGTCAGTGTTCAATAGAAATTTCAAGAATTAAAATAAACCGCAACACTATCTAGTATTTGCCGCTGGGTGGCAATGTGTCAACTGTTTTTTATCTTTTGGACTTTTCCTCTTGACAACGAATCTGATACGGAACGGCCTGCGTGGTGGTTGCTTTATTTACAACACTAATCAATTATCGCATTCGTTGACTATCAGAAAAAAGTTCAAATTGTATTTGGAAGTTTTTCTAATTGATGATTTTGTTGAGTACAACAAGTAGTGCACAAGTGAGCAGAACGGAGAAAGAACAGTACGCCATGCTACCAGAATTTCTATCATCATCAACTGGTACCAATTTAGTAATCGATTTTTCTGCAAACAAAGACAAGAGGTAAAAGATAAGTTATTGTTTAATGAAATTAACAGAAAGGGAACAAAGTAATTCATTGCGGTAACGTGGGCTTGTGAGGCGACGTATGGCACAACCTCGTTCAGAGAGCCTGGGAACGAGATTGCGTCTAGCAGACATTTGTTTTGAACATGTGACGTATTAATGAATTTACAACGGTATTAAAATTACCTCCACTTTCTTCAGTTGCCGTTTTTGTTGTCTTTTTATCAACATATTTAGATTCAGTAGGTTTGGTTTCAACGACATCCTGAGTTATTCTTGAACTCGCTATACAGGGTATCAACAATTTAATGTTAGTATTGATTATATACACGCTAGGGATGTGCCCAAATTTCTGAAAGTTTTATCGACTTTTTTACTCAAGGCAAACAAATTGATGAAATAGACATATTCTGATACAGTTGGGTTTTTCGTTATTTTGCTTATTTCTGACTCATTCATCAAAATCCGGCAAAAGCATTCCTTTTATTGGCAGCAAATTGATTATTTCATTTCAAGTAATATTTCCGAAATTACGGAACCGAATCAAATACACCGTAATTTATTATATTTCATAGGCAGTGCAAGGGGGCTTGAATGCATGCTTGAGAAACTCTAGGGGGTGCAGAGAATGATGAAAAATAGAATGTCTGAAAAGGCCTTTTCTGCATCCTTTCGCATTTCAGGCAGCAAAGAATCTTGACACTATCTCCCACTTTAATATTTTCTCTCTTGGTGGGGAGGGGTGTCTTAGCTCCCTCACTATAGCCCACCAATCTCCCATCGCTTATGTTACATTTTTGCGTTGTTATTGAATGAGTGAATGAATGAATGAACAACTTTATTTACAGTCGTGGCAATGGAAGTATTTCTAAAATATTCTACCAATTCATTTGCTCACAAGAACCAATTCATTTGATAAGCTCTTCGGATAATTGATAACTTCCTGTATGGATGCACCAATCACCTTTGGTTGTGGTGCAACTGACCAATCATAAAGAGGCAAGAAGTGACCAAAGTTGACTAAATACAGAAAATTGCGTCAAATACTGGTTCTTGTGAGGAAGTGAATTGATAGAATATTTTAGGAATACTTCCATTGGCACGACTGTAATGTAGTCAAAACAAACCTAGTAGCCCTCAAATACTATTCTACAAACTAAAAATATGAAAAACTAAAATTATACAATAATTCTAGTATTCATACACACCTTGAATAGTAGGTAGTGTTGTTGGAAGTTCCACCTTTGGCAGTTCACAAGCGTAGACATCAACTCTCATACAAATTACTCCTTGCTCAGTCCAGGTTAATGGGTTGAAACGAATGTATCTTGCTTCAAGCAGTTGGCTTAATTTATGACGAACAATGTTGTCCTTTTTGCTCGTATTTACATTGCCCAGAAAGATCTATAAAATGATATATAATTATTACAAATTTATCAAGGGTTCGAAGGGTCTGTGTTTATAACATGGGTCCAAGCCAAGAGTCTGTTTATAAATCAATAATGATTCTTTGTACTATTTTTCTAATTGATGTACATTTCATTTTGGAAAAATCACGAACCTGCACACAAAGCGGTTTGGTTAATAACAGATTAACAGTGTTTTTAAGAGATTCTAAATCTTATTTTTTAATACTTAATTTAATTCACTTTTTGAAAAACTTTCAAATGATTAATGGCATGTTAATTAATGGTGAACTAATCCTGGCGGGCCTCAATTTGCACTACTATTGAAAATAGCATTTCTGTAAAGGCTAGGACTAGGTCTAGGAAAGGGCTTTCGTTCGAAGACAACTACCTAAACTTCTAATGTGCCATATTATTCTTCTACAGTGCATATGTCAGTTTTATACATATTAATTAAAATCACCAATAGGCAATAATTAGTCATAATTGCTCAGTAAATCAAGTACATTTAGAAAGAAACAGGAACGTAGAAACACGACTCAAATCTCAACATATCTTTGATATGCATAAATATTAACAACTTAAGTGTGTACAGACCTTGGACTTCATAGTGCTGTTATCTTTATATTGAAACCATTGTTTTCCGTTGACACTGTACATAATTTGGTATGATGTAACAGATCCGTACACATAACCTTGGGTTGCTAATCCTGATACATTTCGAACTGTTTGTAAGTCAACCTGTACAGAAGAAGAATGAATAATACATGCATGTATAAGACACAAAATATTTCAAAAATACAGGCAAATTAAAGATTAGTCCAGTAGACGAGTTTCGTTCAAAATGGTTTATCTTCAATTGTGATTTGTGGCATGCAGACGCCCTCCACCAGCATTTGATTTTATACTAATTTTATTAATTGTTTGATTCTGGCTGGAATTATATGTGAACGACTAAGTCTTGGGAAAACTAGTAAATACTGCCACTGTTGCGAAAACATTGTTTTTCAGACACTGTTTCCATAACAAGTATGATTACGTACATTTTTTTTGAAATTGTTGGGAAACTTAACTGAGATGCATTTGCATCTTGTGGGAAGCAAATATGTGTCTGGAACAATGTTCTTGAGGATGGGGAAACATTTATGGAAACATCGAAATTCTTTGCAACATTGTATTCTGCTCTGATCTTTGCGATGCTCGGCACATTAATTTTTTATTATTTTCTGAAACCCATTTAGGCATACTACCTCTTACAGCACCCAAACATATTTTATATTTTGTTTATTTTATAGCACCAACTACTTTTTTCTCTATATACCTGTATATATTGATTTTTATCTGCATCATCCGCACACCAGGCTCCCCATATTCTTTTCGTTTCGTTAATTTTTCTTATTCTGTTGTTCAGTCGACCATGATAGGCAAAATGACCAGATTTGTAAGATGATGCAAGGAATGCATGATTTGGTAGATCACCACTCTCTATACCCACTGATGAATTACATGGTACATCTATACCAAGTAATGAATTGCATCGGATTAATTTGTAAATTGGTAAAATCATCATCACAAAGGATTAATCTGAGGTTATACCGGTATATGTATGCATACTATAGAGAGTCCCCGATATTTCGATACCGATATTTCACAGTACACTCCCTATAGGGCTTTTCAGTGACTGGTTACATTATGAATAGATAGATAGAACCGGACTGACGTGAAGAAGACCGAGGTAGACTTTGAGCTTACAAATGGCGCTTGAGCGGCCGCTATTAGTCCGTACCTCATTAATGATCTGCCTCCAGAGTCCAGACCTATGTGCCTAACCCACCCTGTCAACTTTCCCTGTGGGAGGAAACACGTTGTACCCGGAGAAAACCCACGACTTTCGGCAGAGCGTTGACTTTTACTCTTTTCGCATGAGGACTGGGTTCGAGTCACATTGAGAAGTTCTCACTGAGATTCGAATCTGCGGCCTTAGAGGTGAAAGGCAAGTGCGCTAACCACTTCGCCACCGAAGCCCCAGGAGTTTCTAGGGAACAAGGCATATTTTGAAGGGAGCATGGTGAAATCTTCGTGGGAGAACAAGGGAACAAAGGAAAAATTTCCAAAGGAACACACTTTCCCTTACCCCTGGAAATTTCTCACTATATGCTGAACATAATAATGGATGTTGCATTATTACAATTTAATAGTGAGTTTGTTGGGTTTTTTTAGTTTGTTTGCTTGTTTGTTTGTTTTTAGTTAGTTATTATAATTTATTTGTATGTTAGTTCGTTTGGTATATAGTTAGTTGGTTAGTCAGTGTATGTTTGCAATGTAACTTCATTGTAAAAAAACAAACTTGAGTACAATAATGCATGCACCCACAGTGTTTTATGAGCAAATTTACTTTAGTCATCAACAATTTGCATAGTCGACATTTTTTTATATTTTCTTCATCAACACATTCTTTGGAACTGTCCCAAAGCCATTGAGCCAATAATTGCTAAGGTCATGGGTGTGGTCAACCCAGCCAAATATTAATTTTCTAAATATGGATGACAAACAATTTTCACTTCAAACACTCATGCAAGATAAGTTTTTCGCGGCCTAATGATCAGTGTTTATTATTGAATGAGATGCAGGACGGTTAGATTTTGTCTAAATTGTAGTCAAAACGCGCGCAATAAACTTGGCCTAAAATAAAGGCTAAATTTTGCCGGATGTGCAGTGACGGTAAAAATGCTGTTTAAACATCTGGAAATAATCAGCAACTTCGAAAAACAAAGTTAAAATGAAGACAGAATTTTTCACTTCAACACGGATTATATATGCATCAATACTTTGCATGATATCGCAGAAACAAGCGGAGAGTTTATTTCATGTCTGAGCCGCTATCGCTGAAACTCTAGACATACTTGTCGTCACGTATGATATACAGGACCACAACAAAGAGACTGATTGGAAAATAAAAAAGTCCCAATCTATTTTAATCTCTTCTTTTTAGTCATGATAAAGTTGAATAGTCATATATACAATAAATGAGGAATCTTCTTTCGAGATGTGACCTGCATACAAGCTTAAGTTTAGTGGCGTTTTTGGCTATTTATTTTTAGCGAAAGGAGGTAAACATTGATGTTTTATTCAGTGTTCTCTGTGCTCATAACTAATGAATGAGTGAATAACAATATTGAATCATTCACCAAGTTAACAGCTAGCTTAGAAGCTTACCCTTGCCCCTTGGTAATGTGCTAAAATTTTGAACCTTTTCATCATGTAATTCCATTAATTTCCAATGAATTAACCATGTCCAATTTTATATTGTGTGTTAAATGCATGTGCATTGTGTGCGTGTTCCAATATACGGGCATATCATACACAATTTTTATTTTATTTTAATCGCACTAAGCCTGTGTATTCTTCAAACACTATATATTCTTCAAACACTGAGAAGCAAACAACATTTGAACTTTATATTTCCAGTCTCGAGTTCAGGTTGTTTGATATTTAATTACTCTATACAGTATGCACTGTGGTGAAGTAAATCGTATTAGAACTTCATGAAGTTAGATTAATTCAGACTAAACGCGTCTGTGTTGATCGAAACTTTCACGCGAAGTATACAAGTATTCTAACTTTTAATTTATAGTTTATACAACCTACTTTATTTAATGCTTGTTGCAAAAGTTGGTTGGCCGAAAATTTGAGCCTTATATAAGATTCTTCCTACAGATTCTTCCTATTTTTTTTTAAAAGATTTTATAAAACACTTGGTCCTTTGTTAAAATAACCTTAGGCTATCAACGATGTTTGTTCTTTCACATAAAAACAGCCAAAGACCCATTAACGTTAACATAAGCCTTTTTCCCCATGCATATATACTGAGTCAGTGCGGCTTGAATCATAGTTGCTTAAATACATGTTCTGCATTAGCACTGTTTCAAATAACCTGCGATTATGGTGTGTTGTATGAAATATTTCGTATTATGTTTAAAAACACCTATCCATGCCACATGGTCGTGCAATTTCCGGCTTTTCTTTTTCTTTGTACAATTTTTTGTGAATTGTTTTCAGTGTGCATTCTGACATCACGAGATTGTATACTGGGAAATTAGCATAGCGCACGCATTTAATATTGAGACTACCACTCTACCAGCCGTTGGTTTATTTTTTAGCTCTGTCACTTGGGAGAAGAATTCAGTGACTATGTTGCGGACAACATAAAAAATTGCCACCTGCTTAATAAACCGAACAGCTTGTACAGCAGTTCATAACTCAAAACTATGACTATTCTCTGAGGGTATTCATATCTGAAATTTAACAAACAACAGACCTTTGGTTTTGCCTGATTTTAATCTTGTGCGCTGCAAACGATTTTACTGTAGTTGGCATTTTGATTGTCTCTACGATTTATAGCATAATGTATAGAGGCTCTGAAATCGTTTTATGAAGTGCAATCCTTAAAATGGGGATTTAAAATAATCCTCTCATAGTAGAGCAGTAGCTTTTATAACTAACTGTAGTTGGCATTTTGGTTGTCTCTATGATTTATGTTAATTTTAATATTGCGAGGTCCTGAAATCGGTTTATCAAGTGCAGTTCTTAATCCTCTTACTCTAATGAACTAAATCAACAAAAGTTACACCTTTCATGCCGTATGTGTGGTATATTGAAACATTTTTAATCTTTGTCTTTAGGATACAATACAAATTAGATTGGTTTGAGCTATTTTAACAATATAGAGGTGTGTGATTTATACTCCGTCTGAACTGAACAGAAACAGATATTTGGCCTACTAACTAGTTCTTATTCTTACTTCTCAACTGTTCCTTTGGCAGTTCGCCGTTGTAGTTCCGTCACCAACGTACAAGCTGTTTAACTCATGTTATTTCATATATGCAGTCAATCAAAAAATATTTCAAAAACTGGTATCTCGTTGAAAATGAATAAATTTAGCCAATTACTCATCTTATAAAAGTAAACGTGTATACTGAAACACGGCTTTCAATAAAATCATTCGTGTTAAAAAGAAGTAAATAGTGTCTTGTTTTTTCGTGATCAGCTTGTACTTTGTGTCGCCATTAACCCTTCATGATCCGGTGTTTGTTGTAAGGTGAGATGATAGGATTTAAGGTGTTAGACGCATTAAGGATCAATAAACTAACGCAAAATAGCTTTATACAATCAAATAGCTGTTTTCCTTCCTAAATCTCTTGAACTAGATTGTCCGCTTTTCTATTTTACCCATTTCAAGTTAACACCTTCCGCCACTGATCCCGGAGACGAAGACCGAAGTATCAAAAGTCTTCCTCTCGTGCGTCGAAATGTTAAATTATTAGTATGTATAAAACATAGAAGAATAACACCTACTTAAGCTAACATTAAGCCTTCTTGTTAAATTCATAGACGCATAACCAAATTAATTTGCGCAAAATTTACAAGAGCATACTGCACGTCTTATACAATAGTTATACCCCATTTTGCGTCGATGGCGGCGCGTGATCGAGTCAAAGTATCGATCGTGCTCAAGTTGGCATGTGTGACTAATATCAGCGCCAAAAGCGTTAAATATTACATGAAATATTCAGATTTATGTTTTGTACAAAATTGGGTTGGTCTTTTTAAGTCTTAACAACAGAGGTACATGAAACGGGTCCGTCGTTAGAGGAAAACATGAAACTATAATTGAAAGTTAAGGTCTAAAGGTTGACACCACATGCGAGGTTTGTACGTAATTCTATAACATTATACAAGTTTTCTATGACTTACCAGCAGTGGCACAGCACATAAATGCCAAAGACATGAAAAACTTAAGCGTGATTGAATTCATCTCGTTTTTTTGTACTCCCAACTTCTTGAGCGCAGTTTGTTGTAAAAGCATCGAACTCTGGAAACGCACATCCTCTCGTCCGGCCGCCGTGGTGTTTATAGACAATCCAAAGGGCCATAAATCACTAGTGAACAGGCACAGGAATATCGCGAACGTACATTGGTGGAGAGACATCGATTTGAACAGAATGATTAATGACCATCCACGCCTGCTTCGACTTCGTGTTACACATCTCGAGATTCTGCGCATTCCTTATACCTGGCAAGCGGTCTGAGATCATCAATCTTGCGATAAGGCAATGACAAGTGCTCGTCAAACTTTTATTAAATCAAGCTTGCGGCAAGGCGGTGTGCATTTCGCTCGCGGACCACGCAAACATCGCGCGTTTTACTGTTTACAAAACTAAACTTCAAAAGTACCCTATAACTGCTCTTAATCCATCCAAGTTTGTTAAACTCTTCAATTCGGAAGGCTCAAAACGCTAAATGACCTAAATGCTTCCCAATTATCACCCATTTCTCAAGATACAGTTAGTCTTAATAATTCCTTTAATTCTTTTAATGCCACTAATCTGGTTAACCAGGGCATCCTGCAATCCATCATAATGGAGAGCGCGCTTCCGTTCCGAAAGCAAACACCCTCACGCTAATAACAATTTGCCTTTGAGAACTTGTCAGAATTTTGGCAATGAATAATAAATTGTTCTCTAAAGTTTCATATTTTTTGAACTTGGTTCGACTACACTTGTGTGGCTCAAAGGTAAAACTTATACACAGCTGTACAAAGTTTTTCTTTTAGCTCATTTGCATTAGGTGCGCAGCGTTTGATATTGGTTTCCTGATTGATTTTTCGTGAGTGATTCAAACGCACGAAAGAGGTGTGTACCTTTCAATAGACAAGCACATATTGGCTCGACGAAAAATAGTTGAAAATTTACATTATCATTGTTCCCAGTCCTTTCGCGCAATATAATGACCTCGTGTAAAAATTGGGAAACTGGCCAGCAGGCCAGGACTATATGTTACCCTCTTCGCGCATGGTAAAAAAGAAATTCCTAAAAATAGCAAATGCGTCTTGGAAAATCCTGTAATGAAGACCAAATTGACTAAATGATATTTTGACTCTTATTTTACAAAGTTTCGTCAGATATCTATCGGTTTCGTGAAGAAGGCCATTAAATTAAACAGAATGAAGTTTTTGTGAATTATTTATTTTATTTTTTTCATGTTACATCGACTTGAAAACGATTTACACATTGTAGTTTGTTTTGTAAAACAAAGTAGAAGTACATTCCACGGTTCTTTAAACGGCACCATTTTAGTACGTACGTATAAGAAGTGGATACTCGCAGCAAATTGGTTCAGTACTAATTAATGTGGAATTCTACTCAATAAAAAGCCTCTGTTTTGATCTTTTCAAGCTGTATGAAATTCATACGATTGATAATATACGATAAGATTTCTTTACAATCATTTATTTGGGTGAATTTGTTTTGGCCGTGAGGCCGTCGTCGTCGCTTTGCCGTCTTACATCTTATAAATTAAGGTCCCTATTTTAACCGATAGAGACAAAGGCAATCGTACCACTCTTGCACCGTTCCGATCCCTATTAAACAGGGAACTTAAACATTAAGTTAAACATATTCCAAATACATTTTCAAACTATTCAAATGATGAAAGTTATTGTTGTTTTTATTTATTAGCGAGTGGGAAACTCCAACATGGCCGCCATCTATTCAAATGGGGGTAACCGCTGGAATGTTCTTGGCTTCAACTTTACTAAAAGAGATGCGCTATCTAGTTTATATAAGATATCTATGACCTGCATGGATTAAATTATCTTGAATTATTTCGAAAGCAACGCTCAAAAAAGCTTTTGAGATTTTGAATTGAAAATAGATACTTTTTTAGATATCAGTTTACGGGATTTCAGTCTGTGATTTTTGGCAGGGCATAGTATGACCTGATTATTGCAAGTCAAGAAACATTTACCAGGTCAGCTAACAGCAAGAAGGGAAAGTAATAATACTTTTTTCAAACAGAATATTGATAGTTTTGATAAATAAAATGTCCTTGCAAACGAGAGTCCTGGCTGAAGGGTGAACATTTATAAGTCATGAATTACTCGATCGATAATGTCATAATTCAGTTTATGTTAACTTATAGAGTAAAATTGCTACAAAACGAAGTCTTCATTATATATATTTTAAACTTCATAGTGACTAGTGAGAAAACGTTTACATGTGGTATGTCGTCAATATGCCTACAATCCTTTTCGGGTTAATTAAAAATGACTAATGATTTCGTGCAGGAAACTGGACTAATGAGCAGCAGTCAGTGACATCATTTATGGTTAGCATGAGTCAGTTTTGTCTCGACATGTCACAGTAGTTTGATAAATTATTTTATTTTCCGCGGAAGGGTGATGTTACTACGATAAAATAATGAGACGTTTCAGTTATTTTATCATTTATTTAACTAATTGAACAATCCCGTTACTGTTTCAGTGTATTGACAGACGATATCATGCATGTATGCATATATTATAGCCTGCAGCACGCTGCAGCCGCGGTTGCCTATATATAGTTGAGTTGTAAAATGAGTAAAATGAAAATTGATTTGATTGAGTAAAGTTAAGAACCATGCATTTTTATAGTTTCTGGCTTTAATACGAATCGGCTAAAAGAATATATTATATTTTAGAACTAATATCGGTAAATAGTAATTATTCACACGAGGTTCCGGATTTGGATAGTACTGATTTGTCTCATGATAACAGTGATTGAAGAGCGAGGCTACAATCAAAGCCTTCAAGTCTTCAACATATAAAAACAAATAAAATGAATTAGTTTCAAGTGAATGATCAAACTCACCTGAAAAATTACCATAGAAATTACCACAATTTTCAATTGTCAAAATCTACCAAAAACTGACGAAAAATTACCAAATAAAGTAATTTAACAGAGTTACCATTTCTGCTCACATTGTGAGTAAATAATTGATATGTGTAATGCATGTTTCACGAAACAAAACAATTATAAATAAAATTGATCGATAATTCTACTCAAACTAGTCAGTTCTATAATTCTAGCCTATAACAGAACTAGTGTTCCTTATATATGTCGCCTATATACTGTGACGCATGAGTGAAGTTTACTGTTGTCATCTTAACAAGACTTTTTGGTTTAAATTATCGATTTTACCAAAAATATGTAGTTATAAGATTAAATATTCAGCAAAAAAAGCCATAGACATAGTTATTCATACTCATCGTAGTAAGCAAGAGCGAAAAAAACTGTGTGGCGGGACTGCATGTGTGTCCAAAAAAACTGTGTGGTGACTGCATGTGTGTCCAAAAACTGTGTGGCGGGAGAATAGCCATAGCTAGATATCTTATATACACTATAGATAGTGCATCTAATTATTCTGCAATTCAAAAATTGGACGGCCGTGATTGCAGACTCAGGATATTCCCATGAAATGAGAAGACTCGTATGTTTTCTATTTCTTAAACAGGGAACTTAAACATTAAGTTAAACCTATTCCAAATACATTTTTAAACTATTCAAATGATGAAAGTTATTGTTGTTTTTAAGCGTTTATTAGCGAGTGGGAACTACCAACATGGCCGCAATCTATTCAAATGGGAATAACCGCTGGAAAATTCTTGGCTAGCTTCAATTTTACTAAAAGAGATGCGCTATCTAGTGTATATCAGTAAGATATCTAAATGGGCGGGAGGGGGATGAAGCCGGTCAACGGACGTAATTTATTACAGATTATATTACGAATCGGTCCAAAAAGTGAAGGGGGGGGGACGTCCCCCCCAGAATTGATTGTCCAGGCGGACATAAATTTGCCCGATGTTGATGAAATTGCCCTACCACGGTACAATTCTTTTCCTTCGGGAGGGGGGATTTTCGAAACATAGTTAATTAATTAAGACATTTCCAAAACGTAGGATATTTCTTTTTAGTACATTTTAATGCATTATTTCATAAAATTACGGCCCCATTTTCAATTCCAGATTGATCTTAGAAACAGGGTACATTGCCTGATGCATGCAGATTTTAGTTTGTAACTGACAATTGTCACTCTGGCATGTACGAGTCGAGAAGTCAGTCGTGCGCAGTGAAATCACAAAACGACGCTATCCGGCAAGTTTTTAAAGCGCTTTCATGTACGAGATAATCAGTTAAAATCATAATATACGAGTTCGAGTGTAGGATACAATATACACACTTCTGGAGAGTACGTCACCTAAGCTATATAGAACCATTGTATTTTCGTGATTGAGATATCAGCCATATTACTCATTAGGCAAAGTTATAATGTCACTTCACGAAACTGATATACTTTCCGGAAGCGTGTATTGCGACCGACAGTTTTCCAACAAACCAGTTGTCTGTATTTAAAGTGAGAGAAAATCAACGCAACATTTATAGACGATCAGTATATCACAATATCACAATGGCGGAATTATTTATGAGTTTGAGAAATAAGTATAACCATTTTAATAGTCTCCATCCACCCATGCTGCATGTTCTGCATAGTCTACTTCACTTCACCCGGTCTTGTATCTCGTATGCCATCAATGCCCACAGTCTCCACGTCTTTCTTCCATGTCATCTTGGCTTCTCTCCCCCCCCTTCTTGCCAATTAATCGCAGTCTTGGGGCCTTGGGGGTAATCGTTCTGGTGGCATTCTTATGTCCTGCATATTTCCTCCTCCTCGCTCTCCTCCACAATTCCCTGCATGTTGGTTCCAGGGGTACGGCATACCTCTTCATTTGTTATGCGATCTCTCGACTGACGATTTTTCCAAGACATGTGGCACCGTTGTTAAACCTCATTCAGCACCTACTTCACCTTCATCATGGCGAAATCTTACCGCATTTCCGCACTGTTTGTCTCGAGACCAGTTTACATCAGTCATTTTATTAACGGCCAGTGCGATGGTTAGAAGTACACTGTCACTGGTTACCCCCCTCCCCACCTATTCAATGTTGAGTTCTAGTGTGGCGGGATATTTGAGCGAAATAAGACGAATCGTTCCACATGTTTCAGCTACCTTGATACACCCAAGGCCGGTGTATGTGATCATGTCGCATATAGTTGCTATGCATGTTGTGAACGCATCACCATGGGTAAGATATGCAAACAGTTTCGCTCGAAATTGATGGCTGCAAGGTTTCATGATAGACTATACATTTTCTGTTGAGATTCTTTCAGGTTTTTTGTGTGAAACAACTTTGTATACTGAATGCCCGTTCACACTTCAGTTTAGGTGGTGGAACTAACATCCGAGTTAACGGGCACACTCCTCAGTAGCATACTCTAGGTACGAGAATGTATGGGATTCTAGATTACATGTTGCAATTTATATTCTTTCAGTTATAATTGTATTGAGCCCTTTTTTGATAACGAAGAAAGTCCGTACGAGAAAAGTCTACATGCAAGTCCAAAGTGAAAAGTATTTTGTCCATGGCAGGATCGAACTTGGGAATAACGGGTTGAGACTACCTAGATACAAAATTCGCATACCCCTTATGATAAATTCCATGTTAAATCATGTTGCGCATCTTAAGCCCCCAGTGTACTGAGCATAGGGAGCGCCCCCAACTCAATGTTGATCGAACTTGTGTAATGGAAAATTATTAACAGTTGTTTCGTCGATGTTTAGAACTGGGGGGGAGAGGGGGTGACGAAGTTAATTGTTTTGTCAATGTGGATTAACTTTGCAAAATTGGCTTGTTAACCCCATGGGAGTTACAGGTTTACCAGGAGCTAGGCCCAACCTTATTCCATTACCAATACAATTTCACTGAATCAAGCAAGTACAGCCTACAGGTCATTATTGTAAGTATTCTATTTCATAGGGTTTAACACTCTGGGAGTCTCGGTATCTGCTTATGAGCCTGGGCTGGTTGTACGAAGATATATATATATATATATATATATATATATATATATATATATATATATATATATATATATATATATATATATATATATATATATATATAAATTGAAACATTTTAAGATAACAAATTAATTCGCTCTGCTAAATAATTTGTAGTATTGAGCACTCTTTTATCTATAACGAAAAACAAAACTGTTTATATATATATATATATATATATATATCCACCACTGATTTTTTAACCATTGTAAAAAATATTTGCAAAACTACAAATATAAACCCGCCAATCTCCATAAATAAAGACACTTTAATTTATAGATACTAAAGTTTCATCTTCATTATACCAATCAACTGCCAATTTTAGAAAGCTTGATCATGATGAAAGCACTATCCACCTGCTTGGTAGATATTTGCTATCCAGAGTTTACTGATACAACTTACCCCAGAAATAAAATATGTAATGTCTAATTTACCTCATTTATAAAAAATCCTTTTAAAATATTTTAGTCATGTCAGAAATATCCAGTGAAAGTGTAAACTGACGCAGTCCGCAGTGGCGGCGCCAACCCCCCCAATTATTTTTTGCCCCCCCCTCAAAAAAATTATTAGTCACTAAGAGCGACTAAAGGCTACACAAGCGTTCTGTCGTTATCGGAAAATGTATGGCTTATAAGTTGTCATTACTCATTAGTGAATGTGCGTATACATGAAACTGTTTTTTACAGTTTCAATATTAGTTTGTAAATCTCTGAATGGTAAAACTTGCCAATACTCCAATAATACGTTTCAGCTTTAGTTTTGCAGAGTTAAATTCTCAAACGTGTAAGGCAATAATAAGATGAAAGTATCACGAAATTATTTGAATAAACCACATCGCATATATGGGGGGCCGAATGTCCTAAAGAGGGGCTATATTCCTAGGGTATTTGCCCCACCCCCCTGGGAGGCGATATTCCTAGGATATTCGCCCCCGGGAATTCGCTCCTAGGAATATCGCCACGTTTTGAGTGGGGGGGGGTGGCGAATTTCCTGGGGGGGGTGACCTTTTTAAAAATTCTATCTTGCCCCCCAAAATTTGAGTTTGCCCCTCAAATGCCCCCCCAAATTTGGAAGCCTGACGCCGCCACTGGCAGCCCGGCTATAGGAATCATTCTAAAACTGGAAACGTCTTTCTTCAAAAGAAGTTTCCAGTGAATGCAAAGTATATTCCCATTATGAAGTATTTTGCAAAGCATTAGTTGATTGCTAGAAGCACAGGAATGTGAAGCTGGATATATCATATGCTAATAATCTGAATAAAGTAATGTTAGCCTGTATACTGCCTCCCTCTGAGGAAACAGGGATTGCATGTGAAGGAGGCAGAATGGTACTAGGGATAATGCAGATCTGTGTCCACAGTATAGAGATTATAAATAACACTAGCTAGAGGAGGTATGAATCAAGGTTAAAATTTGGAAACATGGCTAATGGGGGGCAAATTTATGTCCCGGATATAAAATCATGCTCTCAATTATTTTTTGGCTGAATTGGAACTCCTCACCAATGGGAACACAAGCACACATGCGGGACTTAAATTTGCCACCCATTATAGCCACATTCCTTTTTTTTGCCTAATGTCAAGATTGCGATGCCTCCTCCAGTGTTATTTATAATCTCTATGGTTCACAGGCTCTTATTTTTGGCACATATCAGTGGCATATATATAGATCAGTCATTGGGAAAAAGATCCGTTTCTTTGGCTTCCCATCATTCTTCATGCACCTGCAATCAACTCATCATGTGTCCTCCCCCCAAAATTCACAAAAGTCAATAGAATAAGAAGGTTAGGGAGCTCAATGCAAACATAATAACCTCATTATCTCTGTTTTTGTCTTGGTTTATGTAAGAAAATCAAATGGTTGGTTCGATCATCATCACATGTGTATAATATTTTTGCTTTAGATCAACACAATTATGCTATCGATGGGTGAAAATACAATACACATGTGACAATGAATCAACAATTTTTTTGCATAAACCCAAGACAAAAACATAGCTGATCCTCTTATTAATAGTTGGTTTAATATGTCCAAGCCACTGACCACAACAATAGTATAGTAAGTATACTGCCATATACTTGATTTCATAAATGATTGATAGCTAGGGCAGGTTATGTTGGAGCCATTGATCTGTGAATATATAACTGCACTGATCCCTACTATGTTGATATTTTAAAAATAAGGGGAGGAATTTTTTCTATACATATCCAGTCTCTTTACAAATCAGTTCAACGTCGATGCAGGTTGGAGCAATTTAAGATCATGATATATGGCCTAGCTGATGTTCAATATGGTTTGTTATGCCTCAACCAATGTAAAAACAGCCAAACACATCGTTTTATACAAAATTAAACAGCCAGATTGACAGAATCATTATAATTGCTGTTGTACTTGTGATCTATGCATTTAAACAAAAATCTATAGTGATTACACTTACTAATAACCAGTAGCATAAGTAGCCAGCCCGACAATTTTAATAGTCCCACTATGCAAATTCAAAATTATTATCATTATTCATATTTTTTGAGAAATTGATTGTTTACACAGTCAATGAAAACGAAAAGATAAATGCATAGCCGGACTAAATCGTTGGGAGTGCTGGCTACGCTATTGATAATAACTACAGATACATTGATTTAACTTCCTTGTTTACATGAGTTTCCTCAAGTTCAGAATAAACCAACTCCCTGCTTGTAAGGATGTTAAACTTAATCCCTGTTAGTTCTTCAGCTAAAGTTTGCAACACTTGAATACTTGCCAGCTCTTCCCTGCTTGCAATGCCTTGCCTTGCTTTCCTTCCACTCACCACAAAACATGACGTTGGAATTTTCACCACATGAATAAACTGTATTAACTTATTAAAAATATCATCTGATGTTTTCATTTCTGTTGGCGGGTCAGGATAGCCTTTTGACTTTTCTTGAAACATGGACATTTCATATATTACATCAGTTCCTGATTCGGCAATGGGGAGGGCTGTCAGGATATGCAAGCTTTCAACATGATTTTTTGCCAATAAATTCATAATCCAGTTTATCAATTGGCTAGAGATGTCCGAGGATGGTTGACAATTCAAGATAACTAGGGAAACATTCTTTGATGGAATGTTTATAATTTGCAAGGGACTAAATGCATTGTCGAATTCAGTTTCCCCCTTGCAGCTGACAAAGCCAAGATCTAGGAAGCTGGTACTATCACGATTTGGTATTTGCTGGTTCAATTTCTCTGCATCAGTATGGTAGTGTAAGTCAACACCAAGTAGAGCCCGACAACCTGCCGCAGCAATATCACTGAACCCAAGGAGTACAAATTGTTGTAGTTTCACATTCATCTGTATTATATGTGGTAACTAAATATTTATTTTCAATCAAAAACTGCCCAATGTCAATTACAGTATCTGTAAAATTATATATTTTACCACACTGATTCCCTGGAGACCTGGGGTTGAATGAATAAATTAGCCTGTGAGCAGGCAAACATGCAAAAAATACCAAAACTGCCAAAAAATGTAAACATTACAATATTATTTCCACTAAAATTAGAAGATTGAGAATGTTTGCGAATATTACACCTTGTCGCAAATTAGCTTGAATATTATAACAAATTTAATTTGTGTGTTCGTATATTTCTAATCAGGCTATCTTATTTAAATGAAGCAGTCCCGTGACTCTCAAAGATTTGATTGGTAACCCCCCTGGCCAAATACGGTCAGCATGTGTTTTTGTACTACGGTATGTCTTATGTTGAAATTTCGTTCGAAGATTTAGAATTTTATGAATGCATTGGATGGGGATCGTTTGGTTCTGTGTACAGAGCATGTTGGAAATCAAAAGAGAGAGAAGTCGCCGTCAAAAAAGTGCTTCGTTTAGATAATGAGGTATACCGTATACAGGTCTTTCGTGTACTTGTTTATATTAAAAGTATGTATGACAAATATTAATCTTGTCATGTATATGTGATATATGTCAACATTTGTTAAATGCTAAACGTTTCAAAACAGTCACTTTTATGGAAGTATTATCACAGGTGGCCCAGGCTTTGTGTGGGTACTTATTTATTTTTTATTTTGCATTAAAAATTATATATAACTTATTTAGTTTTCTTTATGTATATTCTATGTGATTGGGGTGGTTTTAGTCCAGCGTGCATTCCGTGTAAACCTCGCGCTGAAGATAATCTGAGGTAGTGTTGCCGTGCGCCAAGTGAGGTCAACTTATGCGCCAGCTGATTGCCGGCACCGTGATTTTTCATTAATAGTTAGTTGCTTAAAATTTAAACTTGTAAAAAGGCATGTTACAACTAATTAATAAAATGTTTTGCTGATGAGCAATGCTGCGTCAACCACCAAACTGAAAACTTGTGCGCCAACCTCGACGTGCTTGTGCGCCAGCAATTCAAAACTCACGCCGAAGATCTTCCAAAAAACGTGCATGGAATGCACTCTGGGTTTTAGTTTGATATTTAACAAATATAAAACATTTTCCGTGTTGATATACAGTTTTATTATATGGTTTTTCAGAATTCTTAATTCTGATTGGTTGACAAGCGGTCCGTAAAAACCCATATCCAGACCGTGGTCCATATTTTCTGTATCTGGACCGGTGTCCTGGATGTCGTTTATCTGGCGGGAAATTTTGCTTTGCAAACAGAAAATTTTTTTGCTTTTTAAATTTCCAATTGTGCTTTACAGATAAAAATTTCAAACAACCAAATTGTTTTTGATTGAGCATGCATGCCTACCGTATATTGTTACCCAGTGAAACTGACGATAGCCGATTTAATTCGCGGGAGAAGCACATGCTCACAGACTCAGTTCAGCCATATAATAAAGCGATTACTGACCTCACTTGTTCGGTCTGTACCTCGGTCTGATATATTTCACAGTACAGACCTCACGCCCGGTCAATAAGCCTTTAATATCAACACAAGTGGAAATTGGGAAAATGAGAAATTGTGTGGAAACACGACGCCCAAAGGGCGGAGTGTTTTCACACAATTTTGAGTTTTCCCAATTTCCACGAGTTTTATATTTCCACGAGTTTTATATTCCCAATTTCCACGCACAAAGAAATATATAGCACAAAGAAATATAAAGAAAGAAATTTTCCAGCGTTTCCGTTTTGACATTGAGTTATATCAACACTCTTAGCCAATCAGCATTCAGAATTTATAAATGCTATATTGTAAAATGATTTATAATATAGCATCTGTAAATTCTGAACGTTGATTGGCTATAAAGAGCCGTGTTGATATAACTCAATTGTCAACACGGAAATTTTCTTTCTTTATATTTCTTTGTGCTATATTATAAAAAAATATAAAACATTTTTCTGTATTGATATACAGTTATATCAATTACACTCATGGAAATTGGGAAAACTCAAAATTGTGTGAAAACACTCCACTCTTTGGGAGTCGTGTTTCCAGACAATTTCTTGTTTTCCCAATCCCACTCGTGTTGATATAACTGTATATCAACACGGAAAATGTTTTATATTTGTTAAATAAAAAACATCACAAGAATGCGATTTAATATAACTTGATATATTGGAAAATAGTAAATGCCTAAGTATGCATTGATTCACAGTATTGGTGGACTTACTTGTTTATGTAATTTACTTCACTTCGGCCATTTCGTTGAACACACCCTATATTGTATATTTAGCAAATATAAAACATTTTCCATGTTGATATACAGTTATACAGTATCAACATGAGTGGAAATTGGGAAAACGAGAAATTGTGTGGAAACATCACGCCCGGAGGGCGGAGTGTTTTCACACAATTTCGAGTTTTCCCAATTTCCACAAGTGTTGATAACTTGATATAACTGTATATCAATACGGAAAAATGTTTTATTTTCTTTTTATAATATAGCTGCAATTTGGATAAAACACACAAGTGAGTTTTTCAAAGAGCATCATATAATGCGAGTTTGGAGGACAAGTGCCGTTTGAGGTCTTTGAAAAATTCAAACCATCCTATTGCATATTAAATTAATAATATACATAAAAATGTTTGAGACAATTGTAGTTTTAACTTGCATTAACCCATTGAACCGCAATGCGCACCAGTGCACCTAGACTTTTGCAAAGTCCTTTTCAAATGACATCACTTTATTTCGCACGGTTCCGCTTGGGTTCCTCTTTCTCAACTTTGCATCCCTCTCTGTCTCAGCTTTCCGGCTTGTAAAAAATACGGGAAAAGTTCTGAGGCGGACTTGTGGCAAGTCTACAGTGCGCCCTACTTTGTTTTTTACTTGTCTAACGCCAGACAATTTTACTTGTTAATGGGGAAGTTCTGCATGCTGACAAAGTTTTCCTGCATTGTTATATCACATTATACAATGCTAACAGCTTTATATGTAAAGTCTTTTCCTTTTTGAAAAAAAGATAAAAGTTATATTTTCTCAAAATTTACTTATGTTAAGTGTGGCTGCCATCTATGATTTGATTGGTTGATTTTAGATCCCATTGTTTTTACAATCAGATCTGAGTTTGTTACAGATTTTTGCACTGTTGCCACAGAATTTTGCACTGTTGCTACAGAATTTTGCACTGTTGTTTGAGATTAACTGTGCTGGAAATCAACCAATCACAGTCGAGTAATATTTTTATGTATATTTTTATAGTTCTAATTGAGTTCTGCACAAAATGCATGAGCAGGATTAACCCAGGCAATGAGTTGCATTGTGGCCCTATGCACTCTACTTTATTATTTTACTCTGTCTAATGCCAGATGATTTTAGTCATCAAAGGGCGAGTGCTGGCATTCAATGGGTTAATCAGACTACAGTATCTGCCAAGTGTGGTATCCAGAACTCAATTAGAACTACAATTATGATAATACATAAAAATATTACTCAACTGTGATTGGTTGATTTCCATGCAGTTAATCTCAAACAGCAGTGCAGAATTCTGTAACAACAGTGCAAAAATCTGTAACAAAACTGATCTGATTGGTGGAAAAACCATGGGATCAACCAATCAAACCAAACATGGCGGCTGCACTTAACCTATTAAGTAAATTTTGAGAAAATATAGCTTTTATCTTTTTTCAAAATGGAAAAGACTTTACCTTAAACAGGGCCGTAATGAAGAGGGGGGTTTAGTATCGCATTTGCCGACAACATTTCAGTCGCTAATTAATATTTTTTCGTTTCAAAAATTTTTCCTGACATATCATAATTTTTCCGGGCATACTAAAAATTTTTCCGGACATATTGTAATTTGTTAACTTTTTCCGTAATTTTAGTAAATTTAGCTATAACTATAGCTATTAGCCATGTTTTTGCTATAACTATTACTTTTTCATCTGAGCCACTCAAATATTTTCGCTGATTACGAAAACGATTTGCCGATAAAACCGTTATTCTGCCGAAAAGACGTTTTCAGAGGTGTCACCCCCCCCCCCCC
>CACRXK020005094.1:1344-25110 GCA_902702795.2 Paramuricea clavata
TCTCTTAAATCGCATTAAATCGCCTAAAATCGCTTTAAATCGCAGTGCTTCAAAGTCCCAGTTTTTCCTTAAATCGCCTAAAATCGCCCAAAATCGCATTATATCGCAGCGATTTAAGGCGATTTACCGCCCCAGAGTAGGCCTTAAACATATTTAGTAGTTTAGTAGTAAAAGCTAAAAATCTATTATCCATTTGTGTATTTTTCATAAATTCATTTGTTGCCTGATTAGTTTAAGCATAAACAATATTGTCTATGGTTTAAAGGCTAGTTTCCACTCCGGAAAATTATCCGTGGATTGGAACGGACAAGAAAATTTTTCTTTGTCTTGTGAGCTCTGGGTTGGAACTAATGACTTTAACACAAAGAAAAAAGTTCTTGTCCGTTCCAATCCACGGATAATTTTCCTGAGTGGAAACTAGCCTTGAGGCATTTGCGGGATTACGGGAACAATGGATTACACAGGTCTGTAAGCCAATGCAAAATTCTCAATATCAAAACCAACCAATCGCGTTATTTGCGCAAACTGAAACGGATGTGTAGGCTCATGAAATTATAAATAATTTCTCAGCTTTGAAATCACTCAGATTACGTTAGACGTCTTTGAGTGCGTATGTGCTAGACGTTTTTGCGTCGATAAAATTTCTCAGTGCCAAATTGCGCAAAGCTGAAACAAATTTGCGCCGGAAATTTTGTTTCTAAGCCGAGTGAAGAATGAAAGTTGATTTCAAGATCGTGTGCATCGTCTTGTTAGCGTTCTGTTTCGTCGCAGAGAGCGAGGGATGGTGGTCACGTAGATCGAGCAGATCCAGTAGTTCCAGCAGTAGTCGCAGCAGTTCGAGCAGCTCCAGATCGAGTAGCTCCAGTAGTTCTTCAAGGTTTGTTTAAAGTTTTATGCGGACATGATACTTTTACTTCCGCAAAAGGAATTATGTTTTCATCTACTGTATAGATCAGTTTGTGAGCTTGTTTGTCAGTCAGCATTGCACAACTAAACATATACAGATATTTTTATTGTTGGTGTTTATATTTTAGGAGGAGCTCTTCTCAACGCCGTGGTTGGAGCTTTAGACGACCAAGACGTCCAAGCCCAAGGTTTGTTAACATACGAAAAAACACAGAACGAACTTCATTCATTTCAGTTTATTAAACTTTCATTATGTTTCTTTTTAAAGACGATTCAGACTATGGCCTTTCGGAAGAAAACCAACAGCCTCGCCACAAGCAAAGCCAACCAGAGGATACAGCAAAATAAGGCTTCCGCCATGTTCACTTCGCTTTGGTACTCCATGTATTTGGTCTAAACAAGTCACCACTAAACGTCCTAGTGGTCCAACCAAAACTCCAGCATGGTGTTCGACACTTTACGGATTTTGTATAGAAACTGGGAAATCTAAAGCCCGAACTAGCAAAGCGCCTGTTAAAATTTCGCCACCTGCATCGCCTTTTAAGAGTTCGGGATCCAGCTCCGAAAATTCATGTCCGCTACCTAATAAAGTTAAGAGACGAATTCCTAAAAACATACCCGGAACATTTCATCATTGCTTGGAAGCTACACCGCAACAATGCTGCACTTACATTTCTGGTACGCCTGGTACGATTACAGTAGTTTTGCACGTTATCGACAATTGGCCAAAGTATCTTGCAATTGCACCCACAAAGTTACAAGTAGCAGTAATAACAATAGCTGGTGTTAATTTCTTACATAAAACCATAAAATGGTTGGGAACACAAGTGCATCACATCAGTGGTGAAATAAAAAAAAAAGTAACGAAAATAGATTTAGTAGAACGACCCCTCGCCTTCGCCCTCGCCATACTCTTAAAGTATAGGCCTGAATGCTCCTCATACGTAATACGATGCTTGCAGAAGAGTCATATGTGGACAACACTTCGAAACCAGCCAGGGAATGCCACACATTCAGCAGCGCTTTTGTATACTGAAGACGACGCCATGTATTTAATCGAGAAAGGCGGTACGCTAGGCACCAGGAACGATCGTAGGCAAATTAGACGTGTGTTTTTTCTGACATCAAAATGGAACACCGAGAAGACCATTACACCAGCAAAGCGGAGAACAGTCCAAGAATATTACCGCAAAATGGGAGGAGGGTACAATTTATACGATGACAACTGCCATGATGGAACAAAAGCTGTAGAACGATTGGCTGAATCAAGTGATTAATTCTCCAGCATTTCGCACAGCAGGACTTTAATAAACCGAAAACTTGGACCGAAAATTTGGACTTAACAGTTGGATGTTGCCAACACGTAGACTTTAAAGTAATCTTATTTAGTTTGAAATTCAATTGAATTAGAGTAGTGTTTGGGTTAATTTTAGGCTTTCAGCCGAATTAAATCTAGTTAGTCATTTAGTTTGGTTTTGACTAGTTAGTTGAATTTGGCGAGTAATTAGTTTGGCTAGTTAAATAATTTAGTTTTGCTGCGAATATTTTAGCTCCGTATTATTCAGTTTTGTTCATTTCATTCGGTAGTTAACTAGTTTAGTTTCGTTTGTAGTTTTTCTAATGTTTTCAGGTAACATGAGGCAGTTATAGTTTATCAATTTGGGTGTGTTGATTGCATGATTCAATTGAATTAGTCTAGTTTGGGGTTAGTTTTGGCGTAATTTTGCAAAGCAAGAAAGTTAGGTGCGTATTTTTGTAAGATCATAAAAACATTTACCTGAATAACGATGGTTTTTCCTAAATAAAGATGGTAATAGAATATCCATCGGGAAAGATGGTTTTTATGAAATTGTGTATAAAATTGTTTTCGTTTGTTACTTTTTCAATAATGAGCGACAAGATGGCTTCCTTGCTGGCAGAGTCTCTATTTGTACAGGGGAGCAAAGGAGAAGAGACCGCTGCCTATATCCGACACTACCTCAGTCCATGATCGTGGACACAGTGTCTGGATGGCATGGAGAAACAGCGGGATTTTCGAAACAATGAAAAGTCAATGGAACATTTCAATATGTCATGAAAAGGACCGTTTCTCTACAAAGTGTTACAGTATCAATAAACGCACATACACTGCAGTCAGACAAAAGATCTTTATTAAATATTTTTACTACAGTTCGCGAGTATAACAAAAGTTCTACAAAGTCACACAGTAGTACAAATAATAAAAAAGCACACGCGCATATTAGTTTTCTACAAGCAAATGAAGTCTGATAAAATTCTTAAATTCTAAAACAATTTTCAGGACACATTCACAGACGGAACTACTAATAATCAGAAAAACTACAGACGGTATAATTCACGGTTCTAAAAATCATACAGTTCTAAAAGTTTCAGCAATTTGCAGGACAAATAAATGCATCTTTGCGAAGATACTTGGCGAAAACGGAATATTTCAGATCATTTTTGAGCCTGAAATCAGACCAGGATTTCACATTTCCTGCCGTGCTTCCACCACATTTCAACATCGCTTCAATTTCATTGGAGGTGAGGACTTTATCCCAAATGTTGAGGTCGTTTATTCGCCCTACATAACGTACACGCAATGAAGGTTTTGGGATCTTCTGAGCCAAAGACAAAACTCCGCCACCCTGGATTGCTTTGCCTGCGCTCAGGCCTTTGTCGCTCTTCAAAAGTTTACCGTCTCTGAAGAATGAATATTTCCCGCCTGCAGATTGCCAGGTGAAACATATGTGATGACATTTTTTATTGTTGATTACTGCTGCTGTACTCCTGTAAAAAGTAGAAAAGTTGTGTTGTGTTTCGTGCACGAAAATATTTCTCTTTGACCTTTATATTTGGCTGACGTGCGTTTATACCCAATGGATGATTCCAGCTATGGCGAAATTTTGATCTAAACAAGAACAACAAAATCCAACACCACACCTAGAAAGTGCGTCTTAAAATGAGTAAAATTGCAAAGTTTGGTTGTGAATTGTTGTAAAATGAGGAAGATATAGCTCTGTGAAGTTCGCAAATTTTGCATATATTTGCATTACGCGCGGGAAAAATAACCAGTTTTGAGCGAAAGTTATTTTTACCGCGCGTAATACAAATATATACAAAATTTGCGAACTGGACAGGGCTATATGTTCTTCATTTTACAACATTTAGCAACCAATCTTTGCAGTTTTACTCATTCTAAGACGCTCTTTCTAGCTGTGGTGTTGGATTTCGTTCTTCTTACCTTGATCAAAATTTAGTGTGTAGCTGGAATCACCCATTCCCGAACTGTAGATAACTCATATGCTTAGGTTACTATTGTTCTAGTTTACAGAAACATAGAATAGAACAAAGGAAACTAAGCTTTAGAATTATCTACATACAGGGCCGTTGTGAGCAGCTTTCGTTTGGGCGGCGGATGGGGGGGGGGAGCAACAAAAATCTACCCGATATATACCTTGTTAATAATTTTACCTGAAAATACATAACATATAACATGTAACCGACACCATTTCAACCACTAATTGATGGTTAAAAATTTTTTATAATTTTATTTTACTCAGCAATTATTGGGGAGGGCTAGGGTGTGGTATAATGCTTGGTGAAACCCAACTGTACTTACGTAGCTCTCTTGCCATTCACACGAACTCCCAGCCTATTACCAGCCTTGTAAAACACAAACTTTTCCGTCTTGTCATTATTAGTGGCGTAGGACATTAGATACATGACACGACGTTTCCCCAAAGTGTAAACTCGAAGACAAACTGTCATGGCGTTCATTGTTGGAAGGTTGGCTGTTCTAACGTAAACTTCCTTTGTGGATCGGTAAAAACCAATAGTATATGCTAAAGCAAGAGAAGATTACTCAGTTCAATAACGGGTAATGGCAGAGAAATTCAAAGTCAATTTAACGGAAAAGTAAAGTAAGTTAGTCGGTATGCTAATTAGCATTTCTCACGCCGCCATTTTTGGGGTACTTTTTTGACAATCCTGCGACCGTAACACCACGTAACGCGACATTTTATAATTGTGTGGGTGTATGATGGTAAATTTACTCTGTAAATAGTTAGTTTGTTCTGAAATATTGCTTTTCACATTGTTTTAATCGTTTGCCCCAAAAATGGCGGCGTGAGAAAGGCCAATTAGTTTTACTTGCAGCTGAGAGCTAAGCTGAATTGTGAAGGACGCAGCTCAACCTGATCCAGTCGAACTGAGGCTTTCTAAGAGCGTCACTGGCAGACACTTTATGCCTCATGTCTGATGATCACAGCCGGCACAGCTACGGTGGAAATATTTAGTAATTAGGGCTGGCTAATCCCAACCCACCTTGTCAACTTTCCCTGTGGGAGGAAACCGGAGTACCCTGAGAAAACCCACGATTTTCAGTAGAGCGTTGACAGACCCTTTTTTACATGAATATTTGGACCCAGAACGAGAATAAAAGCCACGATTCTCAGAGGTGAAACGCGCTTGCTTTGTCGATTGCGCCATCATTATTCTCATTTTTGCCGCTAATATTTTTTAATATTTCTTTCATTAAAAGAACGTTCTCTATCGTACCTGATTTCTCGCATTGATTTCCCTTGAATCCAAGCGTACACTCGCATGTCGATCCCTGGCATTTCCCGCCATTTTTACAGACTGCACACCCGTTCGACACTGAAGACAAGATGGTGGATTAAAATCCCAAAAGCAAAATGCGTTGCCTTTTATAAACATTACCTAATTTCGCAAAATGCGCAAAATACCAAAATAATACAACTGATATCACTAATAAAACATTTGTTACGAACAAATTAATATCTCGATCGATATCTAGGATTGTATACATCGAGGTATCGGTAAGCAGTTTGCCCGACATACTGTTTATAATCATTCCTGTAGCTGATTTGTTGAGCATCTCACATTGAAGCGGGACATAGCGCCGTCGGAATCAACATTTACGATATTAAAATCGTGAAGTGTCGCGTTGCTTGAAAAACTGCAATGGATCTAGATTTGATCTTCATATCTTCTGGTGTAAAGACGGTAAAGTCCATTTTCCACTTCAACCGTATCGTAACGGATCGTAGCATTTTCTTTTGTGTCGAAGTCATTAGTTCAATTCTAGTGCCCAGGATACAAAGAAATACGCTTCGATACAATAGGGTTGAAGTAAAAAACGATACAGTTGAAATAAAAAACGACCTAAAGTCCTAGGTCCGCGGAGAACTTGATCATTCGGGCTGCTGAAACCTGTAGAAGCCCATCAAAACCTCTCTTCTCACGAATCATGAGAGAATAGAGGATCCCAGTCTTCCCTCGCCCATGATTCGGTTTATTTTGACTGACCTTGTACCACTGGTGTACCACATTTATCCCCTGTGAATCCCGTTTTGCACTTGCACGAAGGTACCTTGTCATCCCCAACTGTACATTCTCCACCATTGAGACATTGGTAGATATCACATGGAGACACTAAATGTGAAAAATATTTTCATCAAAGCTTAGTACATGTACCTTTACCTCTGTGCACGAGGTTTAATTCCTAGAATATTCATATCATCTTATTGCAATTTGGCAGGTGAGGAGAGTGCTTCCAGTTTCTACCAAACACAGGTAGCTGGTTTTCTCCTGTAGTAACACTGGATCAATAAGAGAGGATCCTTACTGGACCTCTAGGAAGAACAGTTTAGAACTGATCGAGCTATCCAGTATAAATAAAGTTAGTTTAGTTTAGGTTTCCTCCTGTAGTAACACTGGATCAATAAGAGATAATCCTTACTGGACATTTGATCTTCATGTATCACCACTAGGTCACCACTAGGAAGAACAGTTTAGAACTGATCATAGAGAGCTATATCCAGTATAAATCAAGTTAGTTAGTTGCCTCAAACACTCACCCTTGTCTTCGCAGAGTTCACCCTTGTACCCATCTGTACACAGACAGTTGAAGCCATCTCCCTGTTTGTCACAAATCGCTCCATTTTTGCATGGATCCGAGTCACAGGCGTGCACTAAAGATGACAAAAAATTAATTTGGGTTATGTATTGACAGACACTATAATGAAAGTAACAGTGGGTCTCTAATCTTTCCAACCTCTTTTGGAGAGCTACGATACCCCTGTGTAACCCCATTAAGATGGAAAATGCCACACCCAGGTAGGAGCGAGAATGCCCCAAAGAGCCAGAAGGCAACCATTTCCAAATGTTACCTTTTTGTTCGCAGTTGGAGCCTTCATAACCAGAAGCGCATTTACAAACATAAGTTTCTCCTTCAGCCACACAAGTTCCATCATTTTTACATGGAGAATTTTCACATGGGTCAACTAGGCGAAAGATTTAGTATTATTAGAATAATTATTAAGCCAATAATTGCCAATTAGATTGCATTACATCCGGCTCGGAGGACCATGTGGACGCAATAGCATGAACTAACTCGGATTATCTTACTTTTAATTTGGCAGTTAACGCCTTCGTATCCCGACGTGCACTTGCAGTTAAAGCCGTCTGGAGCGTCAGATCCAGTCACCTCGCATGTTCCTTCGTTCTGGCAAGGAGAGCTGTCACATGGAGACACTGAAGGAAAATGAAGAACAGTGCTTTTCATTTTAATGATTTGTCACAATAAAGAGTACTATAATCACACATACAGACATGTATGACTGGGGAAACAGATAGGTGTGACTGGGGAAACATATGGTATACATGGGAAACAGGACTTGCGTCCCAATCGACACCTAACCCCTTGTATAGATTCTACTGTCTATTGCACTCCAACCCCATTGATCTCCCTTCGACATGTTCATGGCAATTATATAACATGGGTTATAATCTTTAACTGTCTGTTCCAGTGTAGGTAGTGTCAATATAAATAACAAGCTTTTATTGGTAGGGATGCAACCGCCCGAAAATACAAGGAGAACCTCGACGCCTCAAGCGAAGGTCCCCCGTCCGGAGCGAGTGTCGGGGAAACTACACGAGCCCCCATCCTAAGAATACAAAACGTTAAAGATGTTGCAAAGTGTTAGTTAATATATACAGCTTTACGTTCAGAAGTAAGTATTCTTCTCAGAAACATGAAATACAAGATAAAATAATGGTAAGATAACTGCATAATCGAAATACCTTTCTTTTCACAAAGAAATCCTGTATACCCTTCTTTACATTGACAGACATATTGACAACCATTGTTCGTGCAGAATGCATCATTTTGACACGGAGAGCTGTCACATGGGAAAACTAAAAGAAAGAAAAGTGATATATTTGAATTTGTTGTAGACAGATCGTAAGCAGTGCAGTGGTTGTCTCCAAACTACCAGATTAACACTACAAGGGTTGGAGCAAAACTATTCGCCATGCAGTAGGTTAGAATTAACCATATGCATTGTGATTAACACGAACCAGGGTGTTTTTTGCATGCAATATTTTTTATGCCCTTGTTTGAGATAACATCAAGCACATTAACCACAGACTCTTTTCGAAAATGCTAAAGTAATTTCTTTCTATTATTTTGTATGTAGTTCAGTTAAAATCACGACAGTTTATTATCGAAATCAATTTGGAGCATGCACAACTATTACTCTCTTTATCCATGAATTAATAAAGCTTACCTTTATTCACACAAGTCGGTCCATCAAAGCCGACCGGACATCGGCAAAGATAAGTATTGTCGTCACTCTCACATGTCGCTCCATTTCGGCAGGGATTGTCTGAGCATGCGTCTAAAGTAAGGATAAATATTTATGGTAAGTTTCATGACAGTGTTTGACCTACAGAGTACGCCTTTTTTCAGCATGGCTTATAGCAACGGTTTTTGTTTTCAGCTCGTTCACCCCTCTGTGATAAGCGTTCGATTCCTGCAATATGCTGTTGTACGATTATAATTTCACCTCCATATGAAAGAGTTACTCCAAATTGACTCTACCAAATACTACAGTTTTGTTAGAACAGTTTCGAACTGATAGATCTGCACATGTCCAGAATAAATAAGTTTACTTCAGGTCATGTTCCTCAAATTACCCACAAACACTAACCTGTTACTTCGTCGTAGACTTTTGTATCTATGATCGTTGAATTTAATTCCACTACGACTATAAAACAATCAGAATCATTTTTGTAGATAAATATCTTCTATAAAATCTAAAGAAAGAATAATAACATAGCTCTACCGCACCTGGTTTGTAACAATATCCGTCGTCTCCACCAAAATTAGCAGAACATTGGCATTGGACAATAACCTCTGGAAATGAAAACAAAATTGATGGTTGAGCGTCACGAACCTTTTAAAAATAGCAAATGATTAAATGAACTTATGAAGAACTGCAGGTAGGGCGACTAACTCATGTTTAGTTCAAGGAAATTTTGAATTTGTTATAGAATTTCTTCTTATGCTTATAAGCGAATGGTATTCTGTCGAATTATAACGAATTTAATCATTTCAAATACATTTTAAAAATCCCACCTTTTTCCTCACACGTGTCACCGATGAGACCAGGAGGACAAATACAGATAGCTTCAAGTGAACTGGATACTTTACATTCTGCTCCATTTTTGCAGGGAGAGTTTTTACATGGGTTGACTTGTTCTTCGCAAGTTTCGCCTAGCCATCCTTGGGCACATTTACAAACAAACTGTTGTCCATTTTTTTCACAAGTGCCATTATTCTTGCATGGAGATTCCGCTTTGTCACAGGGATGAACTGAAAATCAAAGTAGAATTTTAGTTCCGTCTATCCTCGAGAATTTGCATTAATATGCCACCAAAATTCATAATTGCTGGTGATGAATTTGGTGAATTATTATTTTACAATAGTGGAAAATTGAAACCCATCAACTGACAGTAATGGAAACTACGTAATGTAAATTACTTTCAATCTTTCCTAAGAACTTTTTGTTGTTAAGTTTCGTTTAATTATCATATTATTTTTACCTATTATTTCGCAAGTATCTCCAGTCCAATCTCCGCTGCATTTACATACATATTGTTCTCCATCCTTTTCACAAGTGCCTTCATTCTTACAAGGAGACACCGCTTTGTCGCACGGATGGACTAAAAAGAAAAAAAAAATAAAGAACTCAGCCCTTGTTGTTTTCCGAAGTAGTGTTATATATGAAGAGGGGGTGTCGTAACTACGAAATTCCAGATGAATGGCCTTTGATGATGGAAACGTCTAAGCATATATATTTTAGGTAATTTCATCTTTCAATTCCAAGACTATTCTACGATTATTTCTATATTCTTAGAAAATCTTAGCTATCACGAAAATATTCTTTACCTTTCGTCTCACAAGTATCTCCAGTCCAATCGTCGGTACATTTACATATAACCAGATCTCCATCTTTTTCACAGACACCTTCGTTCTTGCAAGGAGACTCCGCTTTGTCGCAAGGATGGACTGAAGAAATGAAGAGGGAGAACAGTTGAGAACTAATAGAGCTATCCAGTAAAAATAGTTAGTTCAGTCTGGACCAATTAAACATGATTCGTACTGAATCTCTGCTAGGGAACAATTTGGAAAACATAGGAGCTTAGTTGAGTTAAAAAACAGAATAGTCTTACCTTTTATTTCACAAGTATCTCCAATCCAGTCTTCAGTACATTTACAAACAAATTCCTCTCCATTCTTTTCACACACGCCTTCATTCTTGCAAGGAGACTCAGTTTTGTCACACGCATGAACTGAAAAATGAAGCAAAGAAGTTTAATAAAGATTCCGTCTCAGCGACAGTGATTTGTATTTGACTGCAACATATTTCAATCAATTTCATAAGACGTTGTTCCGACCACGGATTGAACTGTATTTCTATAAACAACAACCATCTTATTTCTTTGCTATTTATGACTAGTTATTTCACCTTTTTCTTCACAATTTTTGCCCGTCCAATCTTCCGTACAGTTACATACATATTCATCTCCCTGTTTTTCGCAAACTCCTTCATTTTTACAAGGAGATTCAGCTTTATCACAGGGATGAACTGAAACAGAAAACAAAGAACACACCAAGTTTTACTCTAGAAAAAACAGTTTCGAGCTGACAAAGGTATCCTGTCGAACTGATGTTAGTTTAGATTAGACAAGTTTGTAAATATTTCTACCTTTTTCTTCGCAGGTAGCTCCAGTCCAATCTTCGTTGCATTTACATACAAACTGCTCTCCATCCTTTTCACAAGTGCCATTATTTTTGCAAGGAGATTCGGGTTTATCACATGGATGAACTGTGGAGAAAATGACAAAATATAATATTAGAAAGCCTAGCAATCGCTTCCCATAAGGGTTTTATTTTTCACTGAAATGTTTTTTCATTTTTACTAATCAGAGTGATTGTATTCTCGTGGTCTTGTTTCTTTGTTTGAAGCTATATTCCCGGCTCTTTAGCCGGTTTTCTTTTAATTATTATGTAAAGTTTGTTCACCTTTAGTTTCACAAGTATCCCCAGCCCAATCTTCGGTACATTGACAAATAACTTCATCTCCATTCTTTTCACAGACGCCTTCATTCTTGCATGGAGACTCTGCCTTGTCACACGGATGAACTGAAGAAGAAAATATAAAAATCAAATATTTCAAAAATCAAGCTTCTTCACTGCAATCCTTTTTAGTACTATTGAAAAAGTTAGTTCACCTTTTGTTTCGCAAGTATCTCCAGTCCAATCTTCGCTGCATTTACATACAAATTGTTCTCCATCCTTTTCACAAGTGCCTTCATTCTTACAAGGAGACACTGTTTTGTCGCACGGATGGACTGAAAAGAAATAATAAATTTAAAGAACAAAATCCTTGTTGTTTTCCGAAGTAGTGTTATAAAGAGAGTATGTTGGCCTTTGATGACGGAAATGTTTAAGCATATATATTTTTCAGGTAATCGCATCTTTCAATTGAAGACTATTCTACGACTATTCTTTCTATATTCCAGGAAAATCTTAGTTGTCATGAGATAATTTTTTTACCTTTTGTCTCACAAGTATCTCCAGTCCAATCGTCGGTACATTTACATATGATCAGATCTCCATCTTTTTCACAAACACCTTCGTTCTTGCAAGGAGACTCGGCTTTGTCGCAAGGATGAACTGAAGAAATGAAGGAGGAGAACAGTTAAGAACTAAAATATCTATCTAGTATAAATAAAGTTAGTTTACGTTTCCTTTTGTAGTAACACTGTACCAATAAGAAAGACACGATTCGTACTGAATCAATAGTAAACAGTTTGGAAAAGAGAAGCTTAATAGTGGAATATATTTAAAACAGAATAGTCTTACCTTTTATTTCACAAGTATCTCCAATCCAGTCTTCAGTACATTTACAAACAAATTCATCTCCATTCTTTTCACACACGCCTTCATTCTTGCAAGGAGACTCTGTTTTGTCACACGGATGGACTGAAGAAGAAAACATAAAAATCAAATGTTTCAAAAATCACGTTTGTTCACAGGAATCCTTTCTTAGTTTTAGAGAACCTCCTCATGATCCTCAATTTCTATTTAGAGCTATGCATTATGCCTGGCTTCTACGTCTCTTCTTCATTTATGTATCTATTGCAAAAGTTAGTTCACCTTTTATTTCGCAAGTATCTCCAGTCCAATCTTCGTTGCATTTGCATGTAAATTGTTCTCCATCCTTTTCACAAGTGCCATTATTCTTGCAAGGAGATTCTGGTTTATCACATGGATGAACTGCAGAGAAAATTACAAAGGATTTTAGGAAACCCAGCAATCGTTTCCCAGAAAGTTTTCTTACAGAAATGTTCTTCACTGAAGGGCTTGAAGATAGAAATGTTCTTGTTGCTACAGCAGGAGTTATTCTCATTGCTCTTGCATTCTTTATTTAAAGCTATACGCCTGGCTCTTTCGTCTGTTTTTCATTTAGTTATCTATCGTATAAAGCTCGTTTACCTTTCGTTTCACAAGTGTCTCCAGTCCAATCTTCGCTGCATTTACAAACAAATTGTTCTCCATCTTTTTCACAAATGGCGTTATTCTTGCAAGGAGACTCTCCCTTGTCACAGGCATGGACTGAAAATAATAAAATAAATTTAAATCATTTACCTAATCCAGTAAAGTCAGTTTACTTCAAGTTACTTCTCGTAGTTAACGCTGGATCAACAAGGGATGATTCTTACGGATTTGAAGCTAATAATTTTACCTTTTTCTTCGCACGTAAGGCCAGTCCAATCTTCAGAACATTTACATTTAAAAGTAGTATCGTCGACATTTTCACATTCCGCTTCGTTTTTACAAGGAGAACTTTCGCATGGGAGGACTAGGGAAAAATATGACGACATCAAGGACATGAAACACATAGTTCATCAACCACTGTGTTACAAACACGACAAAATTTTCAAATTTTAAATGACCTTTCTCCTCGCAGGCTACTCCCTTCCATCCATCTGCGCATTTGCAAACAAATTGATCTTCCATCGCTTCACAAACTGCTCCATTTTTACACGGGGATTCAGCTTTGTCACAGGGATGAACTGCATAAGAAAAAAACAAGACACTGAACTTTAAAACGTAGGTTAGTGTTCTGTTATGTCTGGCGTCCATTTGGTCGTGACTGTTGCAAGAATTTCAAGCTAACCGATGTAATACAGTGTCCATATATCTCTACGATTAGGAAAGATTGATGGGCATACAGTGCACAAAAATGCATCCAGAATATTTCACGTCGGTAACCAAGAGTTAGTTAAGACGATGTCAAGGTGATCAATGTAATAAAGTGTGTAAATATCACCCCAGTCAGAAAAGACTGGTTCATTTGCATACAGCATACAAAAGAAAAGATGATCATGACATAATCTCTATTGCCAGGAATGAACTACTACCACCTGACGAGAAGTTAATTATCTTCCGTTAACAAAACAGAATCTTACCTTTTGTTTCACACTTATCTCCCGTCCAATTCTCCGTGCAATTACACACAAATTCATCATCATCTATTTTTATGCATTCTGCCCCGTTCCCGCAAGGAGACACAGCCTTGTCACACGGATGGACTAGGATGAAAATGAAATAAAAAGTTGAAGAGAATGAAATTTTGTTTTTCTATTTTCTTCAAAATGATTCTTTCTCCTGCATGAAGTTATCATAAAGTAGAACTTTGGTATTACAGTAGACATAGTTAGAAATAGAATTGTATTGAAGAGAAAAATTGGAATCCCGCAAAGCTAGAACTAGCTTCAGTGAAATAAAATGAAAAGTTTTATATACTTTTTTCTTCGCAAGTTTCACCCTTCCAATCCTCGGAACAAGTACACTTGAAATTTTCCTCATCGACATTCTCGCATTCCGCTTCGTTTTTACACGGAGAGCTGTCACAAGGTTGCACTAGAGAAAAATGAAAAGAGCAATTTTAATATGGAAAAAAATATAATGCCAAGCTAATGGTATTTCCAATGCTAATGGTATTCTCATTCTGATCACCGTCGATTCACCACATTTCTGGTGCACAATGGTGTTTTGTGAAACCCACTTATATCACCTAACAGTGAAATTAGTCTCCACATTCAAGACAATAGTCTCCACATTCAGGTAGTAATCATTTCATTCTTTACCTTTTTCTTCACAGGTGGCGCCCTTCCAGCCCTTGGCGCATTTACAAACAAACTGTTCTTCTATCTTTTCGCAAACGCCTTCATTTTTACAAGGGGTCTCGCTTTTGTCGCAGGGATGGACTGCAACGAAAAATACAAATGACGTAATTTGGTACAACTTATGTCCAGAAAGAACATTCCCAAGTTACAAACTGCCATTTTATCTTGTCTGCTACTCTAGCTTCGGATGTATTTTGGTGCAATTCTACACGTTCGTACTTCTCAGTAACCAAGACGTTTGTTATTTCTCAACAAAAAAAACTTACTTTTTTCTTCACAGGTTTCTCCTGCCCAATCTTCTGTACAGTTGCACTTAAATGTATTTTCGTCCACATTCTTGCATTCTGCGGAGTTTTTACAAGGCGAGCTGTCACATGGGAGGACTAGGAAAATGTTAAATGATTTTTGTTAAAATAAAACTAATGTCTATGGTTTCACATGTTATTAATCTAATGAAATAAAACTGTCATTCATTTCAAGTTAATACAGTAATTCGCAGGCTAAGTAATACATGGCAGCAATAACGGATAAAGATGGTATACAAAAAGTTAATTAATTTTAGTTTTTACAGTTGATAAAAAAAGGAACCTTTTTCTTCGCAGGTTTCGCCTGTCCAGCTTTGATGACAGTTACATTTGAATGTTTCTTTATCCACATTTTCACATGTTCCATCGTTTTTACAAGGCAATTGATCACAAGGTTCAGCTAAAAAAAAACCCAGCATGACAAAAATTCTTAAAACAGATGAAATATCCATCATGCAGTACATATCGTCAACTAGCAGCTATCGGAGAGAAAATAATAATTTATTATATGTAGTCGTGTTGCATTGGAAAAAAATAGGTTTGCTACGAGTGTCAACATTCTTGAAGTTGACCAGTGTCATTAACTGTTCCGTAATATTTACACGAAGCCATGAATTGGATGTCGTAAACCAACCGTCCAAAACTAGATGCGATTAAAATGATTACCTTCACAATTCGTTTCGTTACATATGCATGAAGTATTATCGCGATCATAAATACAGATCTTCTTCTCATCACAATCCACACCTTCACAAGGATCCTTCGTGACTGTGGAAAATTCAAAATATATTTGCCTAATTAATAAACTAATTCACCTCCACCATCACAACCACAATCACCATCATCACTATCGATCACGTATTCTCCACATTTGTCATCATCTCTAGCAGAATAACCACCACAATCATCACCACCAATATAACCATCATAATCATCACCACCATGTGAAAGTTACCATCACGACCATCATCACCATCACGTATTCTCCACATTCGCCATCATCACTACCAGAATAACTACCACTAACATCACCACCACCATCACCACCAATATAACCACCATAATCATCATCATCACCACCACCGCCACCACGATAACAACATTCACCACCAGCAACACAACCTTAAAAGTGAACTTACACGAGCACAATAGCTTAGCGACCTCTTGAACATGGTCATTTAAACCACCATATTCGGAGATAACAGGCTTGAGTGGACTGGATATCTTGGCTAGCTCATTATACACGGATTTATCCGCCCAAAAATCTTTAAATGAATTCACCAAATCGATGGAAACAATTTTAACTCCTTTGGCTTTAAGTTTTTCGGCTTCTTTAATTGCGTCCGACTTGCTGTCCAAAGGAACTTGTGGAGTTAAAAGAACAATTGCTTTTGCTGCGTTGGGATATTGGTCTGCTGTCTTGAAAACCTGAACAAAATATGAAATATGAAATTTGCTTCCACAACATCTCTAGATCTATCAGTTCTAAACTGTTCTCTATAAAGATCCTGAACAAGCCATTTCTTGTTCGTTAAGAAACCTCTGTGCCAAGCAACATACCTCGTCATTTGCTATTTTCAAAGCCCTCGCGGTGTATCCCTCAAGACCATAAAAGAGTTTTGGACCATTCTTGGTCACGTCCTCGATCTCGTTTTTTAGTGAGCTGGCATCAGAATACGCGCCAGGTAAAAAGGTCACCTGTGTGTCGTAATAATAAGTAAATTCTAGTACTCCAACTCTAACGGCGAGATCAGATATCTTTAACCAGTCTATGAGGTCAGACATATAATCTCTGACGTAACTGAAGTCGCTTGTACTTTGCCAGCTAGCTGTATCGACAACGAACATAAGGTCCAGCGGATTTTCACATTGGACTAAAAATTAAAATGACACTAGGATTTAGTTAGGCCTAACTTTGTAATTGTATTATCACAACTAACTTTATTTATACTGGATAGGTATATCAGTTTTAAACTGTTCTTCCTAGAGGTCCAGTAAGGATCATCTCTTATTGATCTAGTGTTACTACAGGAAGAAACATAAACTAAACTAACTTTATTTATACTGGATAGTTGTATCAGATCTAAACTATTCTCCGTAGAGGTCAGTAAGTGGAATTTTCGTTTAATTTCGACGAAATGAACAAAAACAACTTACTTTTCTCAGAGCATGTTTCACCGCGGTAGCCATCTTTGCAAGCACATCCAAAGGTGTCATCATCTATGTCCGTACAGTTACCTCCATTTTGGCACGGAGACGATTCACACGGTTTTACTAAAAGAAGAGAAATTTATGATGAATATGCCAATATGGAGATTATTATGGTGAATATGGAGAATACTGTGATGAATGTTGAGACACTCAAAGTGGAGACATTGAAAATAAGCTTTACCTTTAACACCACAGTATGGTCCTTTCCACCCATCAGCACATGTGCACTTGTAACTGAAGGGAACCACTGTACATGTCGCGCCATTTTTACACGGTTCACTGTCGCAAGGACCTATGGGTAGTGATAATTATATTTTAAAGTTTCTATTTATACTGGATAGCTCTATCAGTTCTAAACTGTTCTTCCTAGAGGTCCAGTAAAGATCATCTCTTATTGATCCAGTGTTGTTACTACAGGAGGAAACCTAAACTAAACTAACCTTATTTAGGCTGGATAGCTATAGCTCTATCAGTCTAAACTGTTCTCCATAGTTGTCCAGTAAGGATCATCTCTTATTGATCCAGTGTTACTACAGAAGGAAACGTAAACTAAACTGAGCTAACTTTATTTATACTGGATAGCTCTATCAGTTCTAAACTGTTCTTCCTGGAGGTCCAGTAAGGATAATCTCTTATTGATCCAGTGTTACTACAGGAGGAACCTAAACTAAACTGAGCTAACTTTATTTATACTGGATAGCCCTATCAGTTCTAAACTGTCCTCCCTAGAGATCCAGTAAGGATCATCTCTTGCTGATCCAGTGTTACTACAGGTGCAAACAGCGGGAAGAAACCTGGAATATTTGGTAAAAATAGCTGCAGGAATCGTCTGTCGGTCATAAAGGTGGAATGCGTGTGTACCGCTGACCACTACTAACACTTGCATCATTACCTGGTAGAAACCATGGCAGAGGATTTCCGGTTACTATGACAACGTTTGCTGACGCCAGCACAAGGAGAAACGACAGCTTGAGTTCGAGCATTGTTAGCTAGAATTGAAAAATTAAGTTACAAAAATGAAACCGTACAGACGGGAAGCCTCATATCTTGTGTAACAAGCCTGCCAATAAGCCGGCAACATGTTGTGTTGACACTGCTTGTCCTAAGTTGTCAACAAGTTTGGATAAGCTGTTAACAACTTGTAACAAGCTTGTTGATATTATCAGGTTTGTTGCAAGGTTGTTCCACCAAGTCCAATACAGTCATGATATCTGGCAATATTGTTACAACCTTGTGTTGTCCACCTTGTAACATATCATGACTGTATCAGACTTGTTAGAACAACCTTGTAACAAGTCTGGTAATGCCATCAAGCTTGTTACAAGTTGGTAACAGCTTGTTCCAAACTTGTTACAACAACTGGGAACAAGCAGTGCGAACACAATTTGTCGACAGCTTGTGAACACATTTGTAACGGCTTGTTTGCAGACCTGTATAACAACTTGTGTGCTTTTTACTTGTGTAAATGATTGTCTCCTAACCTAAATGATTCCTTTCTAAGCTAAACAGTTAGTATGATTAGCCTTATAGACTTGTGAAGAAGTAAGTATCGCTCGTTGAAAAGCTGGAAGTATTTTTTATATACCCTTAGTTAATCCAGCACGTCTGGGTTATTTTAAAGTAATGAAAGCGTATCCCTCCCTTCGAAACGCCTCAGTAACCGAGATAACTAAACGTGTCACGCGTCTCTGCATCCCTTTGTTCTAGCACAACCAATAACATCCCTGAACAAGTTAAGCTACTAATTAAAATTTGTTGAATATGTCAACGACATAATGAGACAAATGTTGTTCATAATAAGCCTGGTTCACGCCGTATGCCTGCACTATCATTGTTTACAGCTGTTGATGCATATACATTCTTTGTGAATTATTTGGTTGACTGACTGCTAACGTCAATCTATGCGTCAATAGCCCGCCAACATACCGCAGGTATACAGCTAATTCATTTGAAAAACCTTAAACTCTAGACTAATTCTAAGCGTGCAAAGCATAATGGGAGCATCATTTAATCAGTTTAGAAATCATATATGGGGCCATCTCTTAGAGACATGGTAAATATCTCCTTACGAGAACAGTTCATGCACAAATAGCTGCACTGATATTCAACTAGTAAGCTTGAAACTTGTGCTCCATTAAGCTTTGCGCGCTTAGAGTTTAAGGTTTAGAGTTAATTATTTTCCAAAGGATAACCTTTTTTGAATTAGTTGTATGTAAACCATGCAGGATTATACAAGTTGCCATATTAAATACACCGACGTAGCCCTTTGGGGCTGTTAACATGATTGTCCGCTTTGCGATGAGATGGAAGGCGGGATGATTTTGATGTATTGAAATAAGTCACTATGCCCAAATGCCGTGGTTAATAGAACTGAAATGTTGGCGAGAAGATCTTGTAGTTCAAGGCGATCAATATTACTGTTTGAACACGCTGTGTTCAGCAAGAAATTGTCATGTCAACTAACCTTTCGTGTACAATTACACTATAATCTATCACTAGAAAAATAATGTTTTGCGCTGGGTTGGCAGCAGATTGCTGATTAATCGGAGATAACGAAACTTTAGCACGAGATTTTTTAGGAACTAGCAAACTTTAATAATCATGTCTTAGCTTCTAAATACAAGACTACTACAACAGAATGAAAAGGGTTTGAACATTATTTTCTCACTCTGATAACTAACTGCATGTTGACCACCATCGGCTGCACGATAGTGTTTACAGTTTAGCCAAATGTAATACCAGCTCATGAAATGCTTCCCGTTCGAAATGTCTTCGGGAATAAAAGATATGATACATCTCATCTTAATATTGGGAAGCTTTAAGCCGAGATTCTACAAATACATTCTACACTTGTGTGAAGAGTTATTATATAAGGCGCGCAAAACCAATCCAAGCAAATTAAGGTTCAATTAATGCAATGCCGTCCCATACAAAGATGCTTATTCAATACGAATCATTTGGCGTATCTTTTTCATCGGTTCACTTTCATTGTTTCATAGTCTATAAAGCATAAACTAAAGGATTTTCAATCGATTCTAAACCTTTTAAGAGTTTTAAAAGGCATACAAATAAACATGCATGCATACAAACGCTATCTTTAAATCTAAATCAAACAATCTAATATCGTGGTATGGTTCCAATATACCTTTCTCGTAGGCTTCAACTATAGACGTTTAGACTTCAATTTTGTCTTCAACAACCAATGCAAAACATTAAATAATTAAAAGCCACCACCAACGACTTCCAGAGAGCAAACCACGCTAGCTGTGTACTAGTCAAGGTATGAAAATTGGCCCGCTTTGCATGTGTTTGTACCCTCAATAGATGCATGCATAATTATACGCGTTATGCTGGTTGCACAAGAATTGAATTCAAGAGAATTTAATGACACCCAAGTTCTTTATTAAACAAAGTAATGTTAAGGAATCAATAGACCGTTTAGAGTACCGGACAATTAAGACTGATTTGAAATGGAAAATTATGTAAAGTAGTTGTTATTGATTCTCTTATTAACACTGACCGAGCCAATTACATTGGTTTCAGGAAGGGTGTGAGCTTAAATTCACTTAAGATTTTAACCATACGTACGTCTTCGACCATTCCTTCGACCTAAGGCTGCTACGAAAGTTTAAAAAAGGGATTTTGACGACTTTGGTATCCACTTTGTATTATACACATTTCACATTTGTACTGTCGAAATGAAATACAGTAAAACAGATCGGTTAAAACAACCATTTTGAAAGGCTATCTTGGATTCATTGATCTGGTTGTTTTAACCAATCGGTTTTCACTACGAATCTAAAAGAATCTAATTGATATCAAATTCATTCCAGCCTCCAAAACCCTGCACAAGTCAAATTATACATGCAACTGCCAAGTTCCTTTGTCTTCACATTTTGTCTGAAATCATGCACAATGGTCGAGTAATTGGGTGCATGCACTCATAATTATATCAGATTTACCGTTTATAGTTAAAAAGTCAAGGTTTGACTTCTATCTTAGATTGGGGAATTCTTCTTATACATCAGTCTTATGTTTAAAAGGAAAATCTGTCTTAAATCAAAATGTGTTATATACATAGCAGAACAAGTCACTCATGCGGCAAGTTGACAGTCATTGTCCATTGACATTGTATTACCAAGCCCTTGCAGTTTGAAACAAACCATTTACACAGTCTCTACCCTGAACACTGTATTCACAACTTAGCCCCACCTTAATACTTGTGCAATAAATTTAAAAAACGTTCAAATTTACATGAATGTTGCACTCGTACGATCAAGAGCTCTTCCAAATACCAATGTATAATACCATCAGGCATCACCAGTCAGAGAACATCCATTACAGAGGGGCGAAACTGTGCAACGACCGGACAATAGCACAAATGCCCTCCTTCAAATGTTTTAACAACAAATTAAAGAAAGAGACATGTTAGCCAGACTTTATACTTAGTAATGGACTACTTTTAATAATAGAAAATTTTATGCTAGTAAATTCTAGCTTAACTATATATGTAATAATTTTAATCTAGATTTTATAATAACCATCATCATTCCATGTAAATTAGTGTCGAAAATCCTCATTGAGGAACACAATATGTATGTAATTCACCAAATCATCTCAACCGAATAAATCGGCCGACTAAAGCCCTATGAAAGAGAACAGCCGTGAGAGTTGATGAGAGTCAGCAGTCATGCACAATTTGTTACAGGGGATATTTCAAGCTCTAGATTAACAAAATAAAGGTTCGATGAGTGTTCCAACTATGTTTTAACTTCACTAAAAAGCCAATATCGGCTGCGCTGACAGCAAAATGCATGCAAGTTCATAACCAGAAGATTCTTTTTAGATTCTGATTTAGTAATACAATTACATAAAACATAATTTACAGAGAACTATGGACGAAATTGACAAACCCGACCTGAGGTCAAGACTATAAAGAAGAAAACTGTTAACCATGACCATGAATTCTACAGTACAATAACTAGTACAGTATTGTATGCATGCATATACGAAGTCAAACTAAATTCGAGCAACCAAAAAGATCATTGACAGTGTACGGGAAACATACCTAAGCTGTCCTTGCAGAGAATTCAATCTTGAGTCTTCTACAACGCGTTTCAACGACGAAATTGAGCTCTTTCGACTTCGCAGGACAAGGGTGTGTGTGTCTTCTGGTTATGAATGCAATTAAATAAGCTTCTTGAGTGTTCAGTGGTGGGTGACATGCATAATTATGGTCATGCTACAAAGCTCATATATTGAAATGGAAATTATTGGGGTAGTTCAATTACTAAACACAAAGAAACGTCAATCTCCTCAGAGGCAACGGTGCATGATCAAGTTGGATAATTAGTAAATCAGATACTGGACCATAATCTTTGTTTCCGTAATTTCTTCATAACCTGTGTACTGCTCACAAACGTCTCAGGCAGCGTTTACACTGTACCGTTTTCGTAGCGTTCTCGTATTGTTCTTAATCCTCAAGGGGACGCAAGACAATAGTCTAGTTCTCTCGAACAATACGAGAACGCTACGAAAACGGTACAGTGTAAACGCTGCCTCAGCGTTTGAAAAGCTCCGTGTAGACTTGAATTAATAAATCGCTCACCAGACAATTTTCAAAATAGTGGGGAAATTTTCGCAGACTGTAAATAACTGAATTCCTTATTGCCAAAGGTGGTCGAATCAAGACATTAGAGCCAATTTTCCAGCTTCAATCGTGTCGTACCGAAACGTAGCGTATTTCTTTCTCGAAGTCATTAGTTCCAAACTACCGCTCAGGAAACAAAGAAATACGCTACGTTTTGGTATTGAAGTGAAAATTTGGCTTAATGCCTGAGGCTGAGGCCTGTTTCAAACGTCGCGCTTCTCACCATGCATTAGCCTGTGCACAGCCTGTATTACTCGTACTACAGTACGAGTAATACAGGCTGTGCACAGGCTAACCATGCATGTGCCGAACGCATTATAGAAACAAAGATAATGTGAGCCATATCGAATCGTGTCCGGTCTGTCTCGGCCTTTAGACTGGCGTTTATGACAGTTATGCCTGAATGCTAACCGCAACCTTCAAGTCGTATTTCGAGGTCAACAGTCAGGGCAAATTAAACTGAAGCATGACTTAGCTGACGAAGGCTTGAAGAGCACTGAACTTCAGGCCGATTTACACTACACAACTTTGGTCAAAATATGTGAACGCTTTTCATGCATGCATGTCATGAACACAGAATAAAGATCAGTAACAGAGGGCCACTCAACGGTGTGATGCGTCCTCGTTTTTTTATGCAGGAATATGCAGTTTACTGGCCAGAAGGCGGAGCGGGCAGCCAGTACAGTGTGTTTATTGGCCAGAAAATGTCATTGACTGGCTAGGAAAATGGCGGCCAACATGCGTAATGGGACATGCGCGAGGACAGAAACTTCAAAGTTTCCGACATAAGTGGCCCTTGAACCCCTATATATGGATCTTTATTCTGTGTCATGAACAGGAGCTCAACTGTGACAGTCTTAAGATAGACAGCCAAAACGTACAACGCCAAACGTTGTCGTAACTCGTGGAAAATCTGCAGAGTTTGATAACATCAAACTAGAAGCAGTGGCGTAACGGAGGAAGAGGGGGCCCTTAGACATATTTGGTGTGGGGTCCCCAGTGGCGGAAATCTTGATGGGGGGGGGCGGCCGCCCCCCACCTTCACGGAAACTTAAAAGCGGCTAAAAACAGTCTTTTCGAGTGCAAATGGGGGGCTTTGTCAGAAATTTGAAAGTTTTGTCGGAAATTTAG
>CACRXK020005095.1:0-29246 GCA_902702795.2 Paramuricea clavata
TTACAGCAATTACAAGATTACAGCAATTACAAGATTACAGCAATTACAAGATTGCAGCAATTACAAAATTACAACAATTGCAAGATTACAGCAATTACAAGATTACAGCAATTACAAGATTACAAGGATTACAAGATTACAACAATTACAAGATTACAACAATTACAAGATTACACAATTACAAGATTACAACAATTACAAGATTACAGCAATTACAAGATTACAGCAATTACAAGATTACAACAATTACAAGATTACAGCAATTACAAGATTACAGCAATTACAAGATTACAAGGATTACAAGATTACAGCAATTACAAGATTACAAGATTACAAGGATTACAAGATTACAACAATTACAAGATTACAGCGATTACAAGATTACAAGGATTACAAGATTACAGCAATTACAAGATTACAGCAATTACAAGATTACAAGGATTACAAGATTACAGCAATTACAAGATTACAGCAATTACAAGGTTACAGCAATTACAAGATTACAAGGATTACAAGATTACAGCAATTACAAGATTACAAGGATTACAAGATTACAGCAATTACAAGATTACAAGGATTACAAGATTACAAGGATTACAAGATTACAAGGATTACAAGATTACAAGGATTACAAGATTACAGCAATTACAAGATTACAGCAATTACAAGATTACAGCAATTACAAGATTACAAAGATTACAAGATTACAAGGATTACAAAGATTACAAGATTACAAGAATTAGAAAATTAGAAGGATTAGAAGAATGACAAGATTACAAGGATTACAAGATTACAAGGCTAAGGATAATAAAGGATAGAATAGGTTTCAGCGAGACATGGACCCGTTACCAATCTAGGGACCAGTAGTCATGGCAATGGCGTCAGATCCGCCATGTTTTTTTGGTTTTTGCGGACACTTTTTTATCGGCAATTGCTAGATAGTATACTTCAAAATAAGATTTCCATTTTTATATCAATTTTTAAAATAATTTAGGGTTAGGTTGGGGTTAGGGTGAGGGTTAGTATTAGGGTTAGTATTAGGGTTAGGGTTTAATTTTGCGTTAGGATAGTTTTTTCTACGTTATAAAAACGGAAACCTTATTTTGAAGTATACTATCTAGCGATCACCCTTTTTTATCCCGAGCAGGTCATAGATATAGGAGCAGGTCCTCCAGTAATATAGTATAGCTCAGTGGTGCTAACCGATCATCGAGTATCGATAAAGTCCTGGTGACTAAATATGGCCGCCAGATATTAAACATGTGTTGAAAAATTAACTCGTATTTTGTTGATTTTTGGCAAAAATTAAGAGATAGAACTTTTCGCTGTGTGAAAATTATTATTACTACGATGGTTAAATGGTACTTCTCAAAAGATAGGCTTTTGAAACGCACTCCATCGCGTGCAAATGGCGTTGATTTTCCAACGGAATGTCGATACAGGCGTGAGGGCTGTCGATTTATTATGGACATGGGAAACAAACTGGGATTGTATCCTTTTGATGTTGTTAAATTTTCTACTGACTCTCATATTGTCAATTTGAGAATGAGACTTGGTAATAACGTTGAAATGGGCTATTTCATTTAATATTTGTGACTTCCACAGGTCTGCAAACAATTATTTTTATACTTGGATGGACAAATCAAATGTCTGTCCTGTTGTGAAGCCAAAAATTGGTCGGACATTTATCAATTTTTCTCAGACAACGGACAAAGTAAAATTTAAAAAAAAAATTAGCACAATGTTTTTTCTTAGTCCGCCGTCATGTTGGTCCGCAGTGCAATTCATCTAAGGGGCCGTCGACAAATAGATTTCGTCCGCCGATCACGGACTTGTTCTGCGATGTGGGGAGGTGGTCAGCCTTGAATCCGCGAGTACAACATAATCAGGATGGGGGAGGGGGTTGAAGCAATCGCGGAACAAGTCTGCGATCGGTAGACAAAATCTATTTGTTGACGGCCCCTAAAGTTTAAACAAAATCTCGATAATCTTCTACAGGTAAGATTTTGTCTTTAACTGAAAACTAGACGGTATGATACTATGGCCACCGGCGTGATTTATTTTCACAGATTTTACATGAAACAGTCATTCAAAACATTTCCAAGATGGGTACGTGTTTTAATTAACTATACTGTACTTCAACATAATTCTGCTCACTGAACATAAAAATGTATAACTTGTTAAAGGTTTGCAAACAAGTTGTTACAAATCTGTCCACAAGCTGTTGACAAGTTGTGTTTGCAATGCTTGTTCCCAGTCGTTGTAAAAAGTTGGGAAGAACCTGTTAACAACTTATTACAAGCTTGATGGTATTATCAGACTTTTGTTACAAGGTTGTTTCAACAAGTCCGATACAGTTGTCATATAACAAGAATGTTACAAGGTTGACGACACAAGGTTGTAACAACATTGTTATATCGTCACTGTATCAGACTTGTTGGAACAACCTTGCTACGTCAAGTTTGACAAGTCTGATACAGTCATGATATAACAAATACCTAGGCCAGATTTTGGTGGAAATAGTGGGGGAGGTGGGAAAAATTAAGGGAGGTACAGCAGTCTAGCTCCCCCCCTGGAAAGCTAGGGCTTAGAACGGACCAAAGTCAACAACGTGACGTATGCATTTAGCGTTACATGTATCAGTGAATTAATGAATTATGACTGCACAACTCATCCAATTTTGCTTTTTATTACAATTACTACAAAGTTTCTTTCAGAACATTGCATTAGAAGGTTACTTGACACAGAAATGAATGGCTATCATGACTGTTTTAATTTTAACATTTGTAGATCCTAAGCAACACAAAATGTCAAATTTTCACTTTCAACTTTTCAGGGGAGGTGCAAAACGATCTCAGGGGAGGTGCGCACCCAAAATCCAGTCATGAGTATCACAACCTTGTGTCGTCAACCTTGTAACATTCTTGTTGTGTCATGACTGTATCAGACTTGTTAGAACAACCTTGTACAAATCTGGTAATGCAATCAAGCTTGGAAAAGTAGTTGACAGCTTGTTCCAAATAGTAAAGTAGGGTGCAATGCAACATGGTATATTGGTTTAATATACCAATTAGAACTTTCTGCATGTTATAGGTAACCGCTTGTGCCTGCTTGTTTCTTGCTGGAAAAGTAGAAGAGACGCCAAAAAAATGTCGAGATATCATAACGGTTGCCAAGAAGATGTTGCCGGATCATCATTTTCGATTGTTTGGGGAAAATCCTCGGGTACAGTATGAGAATTTATAAATAATATAACCAACCGTCTGGCATTAGACATACAGTATGTGGTAAAATAGCAAAGTTGAGTGCTTTGGCACACGTTGCCAGTTAAGGGGGTTAACAAAAGTTGAAGTTGTTAGCCAGAAATTTTCACAGACAATGTTTTAATGTCAGATAGATGATTCTGAAAATTATTAACATTAAATAATATAAGTACATAGCACGGCACCCGAAAGCAGAGAGAGGTTTAATAAAAGTAGACTTTTACTAAACCTCTTGAAGCTTGAGGGACATTTCATCACTACTCGACCTGAATGCCATGCTATCACTTTGTAATATCATAGCTACGGAGACAATAAAACAAATTCATTCAATTGAATAAGTTGAAATGAAAAGGAGCATTTGCTTTTTGATACTAATGACTATTGGGATGTTCGTTAATGAGGTTACGGTTGATTTTTCATGTCTTTTTGAACGTCAATATAAGAGGTTACAGTATGCATAAAGATAAGGGACGATTAGTAACTAATCGTCCTGTGGGTTGATTAGTTTCTAATTGGCCCTCATGCTTTAGTGATAGGTAAATTAGTTATTAATTGCATCTCGCGAGGCAAAGGATTTCGAGGTACAGTAGCTATGATTGATATTAGACCTGTTGATTAAATATCAAAATTACTAAATACACATGATTATTGAAGTGATTGAATACCTAATTATAATCTGCTAGTTCGATACCTAAATTACAGCGGAACATTTTGGAACGAAAATATTCACATAGCCTAATGGTTAACTTTAACCACACGTTGAGTCGTATAAAAAATATAGTTACTGTAGTGTTAACTGCAGTTAAAACGTATGTAGTTAAAATGGCGCTTGTATAGGAGTGAACAACATTTTTCAAAAAAACAATAATGAAAAGCAATGCTTTCCTGGGATTTTCAATCGCTATCTTCCCTGTGAATGTTTTCTGACAATATGAACTCTTCAAACCCTATCGCTTTGGTGTTTTTACGAAAACAGAATATTTTTTGCACCGGTCGGAAGATTTCTCGAAGACGACGTAGGGTCCATTACATGAAGAAACATGATATATATAATTGCCAAATAGCTACACTTTGGTTTAACATAGACATCTCATGGAAAAACTGTCTTCTTCTGCGATTTTTGCAGCGGCTTGCCTTTGTTTATTTGTCATTGTTTTGAATCAAATTCCCGCCTGTACACGTAGTTGCAAAATATACGAGTCCACAATCATGTTAAAAAATGCTTGTCACGCAGAGGTTGTTAATTACTGCTTAGTTTATGTACAGTAATTTTGTGTTTAAAACAAAATACGCATACATTTTGCCCCTGACTTTAAGACTTATCAGTCTTAAAGAAACATTGCTTTAAAGAACATAATCCATGTAAGGTAAAAAGACAGTTGCAAGCGACAATTTTGTTATTTTTACCTAGTATGTTTTGTAATCTTTTGCAAAACATTTTGAGCGCTAAACCTAGGTTCCACGGAAGAGAAAAACAATTTTCCACGTTTGGTCATAGGTCAGTGTCAATTCAGTTTTACTATTTTTTACTTCTAGGAGGAGGTTATGATATACGAGCGAGTTTTGTTGCAGACAATTAAATTTGATCTTCAAGTTGAACACCCATATAGCATCCTTTTGAAAATTGGAAAATTGTTAAAAGGTATTGTGTGCCATTTATTTTAAAGTTTTGGATTGGGAAATAATATTATTTAATCAGGGTGCGATAATTCAATATTTTTAGCCGTACCTGACTGGTACTCTGGACTAATTTTTGCCGCAGTACTTGAGCTGGTGCAAACTTAAGAGTCAAGGTGTACCTAAGGCTACTTCCAAGTTTTGCGTTTTACACATACGTTTAAAACTTTCTGAATTTTATATATTTAATAAATGCGTTTAACGCAATATATCACACATAAAACTCTCCACATTTATTCATTTAGTTAGTCATGATTTCCAACAGCCTAAAACGTTTATAATCACATTGAATGGTTTACTGGTCTAAAAGCAAAAACAATGGACAATTTTGTAGAAACAAATCTTTAATGGTATTTGTACGACATAACAATTTTCGTTGTTGCAACTCGAATGCCATCGCTCAGTTACAGTATATTTACCTAGGGTGCTAACAGCCTAACCCCATCGAACCATTCATGGACATAGCGTTAACAAGCGTAATTCGGAAATGTTCGAGAATTATTTCACTCCAGTCGATAGCATATAGCGTCCACTATACGTAAACGCCAAAAAACACAGATAACAAAGTTAACAACCTTGTTTGATCCGAAAATATGTTGGATGTGTGGAATTTGCATGTACTGTATACAGCTAACGTTATTGACGGTTTTGAATACCTTGGAAGGTTTGCTAGTTATTGCTAGAAGGAAAATGTAAGTACGTGAATAGCAAATTCTCGTGTACCTACGTGGTACTCGGCTAAAAACAAAGAAGTACCAGACCGTAATTTTTAAGTATAACTCCGTATACTATACGTACCTCCGTATACTATACGTTGTACATGGCGTATACCTCCGTATACTATACGTTGGTACGCGAATTATCGCACCCTGATTTTAATAGTACAGGTGAAAGAATGATCAAGACCCATTTGGATGAGACTATCCAAACTAGTAATTTTCGTTGGTATATAAATTAGTTTATCACATAATTATGTACTTGTACTGTACGTTTATCAGGGCAATAACAGGGTGATGTAAAAACGTTATGTCATTGGTATCTTTTTTGTCAGTCTAGTGATTTTTTTTATCACTGATTTTTTTTTGCCCCTTTTTAACAATTGTTACCTTGGGGCAGTGATTAATATTTTAATAAATTGTGACCCTGATGAAGGCACATGCAAGTATATAATAAAATGTTGTCATAATCCGGACGAGGCGACATCAATTTGTATCATTTTCAGGATGATATCCAAGAAGCAGTATACCCATGCAGTGGCCAGTACTTAGGCAGTATCCAATAGCTTTAAAAACTTGTGATATCGGCCTTTCAAACGATAAAACTGATATCGCCTCGCCCCTTATACATATGATAACCTAGCCTGTATATGATCACCATTTCCTCCACCCTTTGGGGGGGTGGGGTGAAAAACGTCAGGATTTTTGGCGACCAAAAATGATAGAATGTGCATGGAAAGTGAGAGAGGAGTGAAATATAATATAAGTTTAAAGTTTATGGGAATAGAAAATTGTGTTACTACAATTGTGTTCTTTGTGCATGAATTTCACTCCAAAAATTAGTGGAATGGACTTTCAATGTTGAAAAATTTTCGGGAGCGTGGCCCTCCGACTAAGCATTACTGTACCTAATAGCATGACAGAACAATTATTGTCTTGAGTTTGAGCTTTGTCACTGGTGAAAAGTGCCTCCAGACGTATTCACTATTCTTCAGACTGTACCCTAATAGAGTGTTCCCCAGGGACCAACTCATTCCCCAGGGACCAACTCAACAAACGCTATGGCGTCCATGTTGGTGTCCCAGACAAAAGAGTCTAATTAAAATTATTTTGAATTGCAACACCAATTTGCAAATTCTCTATAGGGGAAGAAAGTATAGTATCCTTCCAAAATTAGGAGTGGGAGAAAAGTGACCTACTGTACTGGTAACAATATATATACTCTACCCTGTATGTAACAGTACTATAAGTTATTTAAGGTCGATTACACAGCTAGTGTGGTTCACCAACTCGCCGAAGCCAGAGATTCTTGATACAACAGTCTGATAAAAAAAATATTGATGTAATCGGTCACTGAAATGGCATGATGGGGAGTGCCTTGAATAGTGTATGCAATGTATGAACGACTGAGTTCTAATGGTTTGGATGGGTTTTTATGTGCACGTTTAGGAGATAAAGGGAAAATTCAAAAATTGGTTCAAATGGCATGGACGTTTGTAAATGACAGGTATAAATTTTGTTCACAATTCAAATGAATATAAGAACCTTTTTGAAATTATTTTGGCTTACATGACGACATACTTGTGACTTTTTCACCTATAGTTTAGCGACCAGTCTCAGTTTAAGAAAGCGACCTGAGATTTTGGCAGTTGCACATTTGAACTTGGCAGGGAAGCTGGCTAATTTTGATTTGAAAGCATCAACAGATTCTCCATCCAGCAAGCCTTGGTGGTATAGCTTTAACAAGGAATGTCAGGAGCTAGTTGTTGAAGGTATACTACTTGTTCATTTTGTCTTTTTTTGCCCTGGCTTGTATAAACAGGGTTGGAAAAGGTAGCGGACCCCGTGACCATTGGTCCCAGAAAATTTTTTGATTTCCCAGAAAATATTTTCCCAAGATAGGAAAAAAAGATAATTTTAAAACTTTAGATAAAAGGAAAAATCAGAGGAAAAATTCTAACCAATAGAAAGCATACCTGTAAGCTACTGTAGGTATGGCCTCAGAAATGCAATTATAAGTGCATCTATCTTAATAGTGTATAAATGTATAGACTGTAGAATGATGTAACAAATGTTGTATGACAAATGTATTTTTAGGTACCTGATTTTCAAAATTTTCTCAGTGTGCTAAAATTGACTTTTTTCTGTCAAAATATAGCATGACAACATTTAAAACATTCTACTATGTGACTAAACAATAAATATCGTGCGACACATATGTTACAAAAAACAAACTGACAAATAGGCTCTTCAACACGATTAGTAGATAAACTCAAACGGAAGAAGACAAACGGGACAAGAAGTCCCATGCATGCAAGGTGTTCCCCGTAATTACTTTAAATATATTACTACATATAGGACAAAGCCACTACATGGACCCCAAATATACAAATTTATACATATACTGTGCACACTGCAAAACTCAAGCAGTCGACTCCAAAGGGGCTACACTGAAACCAAGAAATAGGGCAAGGTAATCATGTTAATAAACAAGTTTGGTAACTTGTTAGTGTTGCACAGTCACAGCGTTCGAGTGTCAATTCACTTGATTATTCGCAAAAAATTTTCAATGCAGAAAGTAAAATGCAGTTTCTTCAGTTTCTCACTCATTGACAAGAGGATTTCCCAGCAGGCTATCGCCCATTTAATAGGGGATCCCAGATACTGTACCTACGATTTAACGTCCTTATCTGAGAAGACGTGAAAGTCTAACCATTTTCCGATGTCAGTTTAAAGGTACATATAGCTCTTTCTCCTCAATTATTTTAAGACCTTGAGTAAAGGTGCGACCAAAGCTTGAACTCCGGTCTCTCAGCTTGAAAGGCAAGCATTGTGAGCGAGTAATTAAAGTGAGCGAGTTTTTTTTAATTTGTGATATTGTAAATCAGAAATTTGCAACGAAATGCTGGAGCTATACGGTGCCGCAAAGAAAGAAAAACCGCAAAAGAAAAGTCTCAGTGAGAAAGTCGAACCAAGTCCACCCAACTCCTCAAGTCAGTCGAGCCCATCTGTCACGAACAGTCCACCATTCAAGAAAAAGGTAAAATATCGTTTTTTCTTTTTGAGTCGAATATTTATCGAATTATGTGCAGTGTTCGTCATTGACGGTCGGTGCCATACAGTGTAGATAGCGACGATAACAGGGCGCGGAATAACGGCCGGTTAACGGACAATGGTAAAAGAACAATTTTGGTAAAAGAACAAACTTATCTTCATTTCAATTAATAATCAAAATAAAGTTAAGTATTATGATTAAGAACCATAACATGTTGTCGAAAATTTTGCGGGAAAAGAACTTCAATTTGCCATTTTTTCCACGCAGTACGTCACAAAGCCCATGGCCATCCTTTTGGCTTAAGAGTTAAGGCCATGCTTTTAGCGCAGTGCAAGCTGTTTTATGAGAAGGAGTTTTTGAATTACTGATTACAGTCAGGCTTTTTGTAGTGCTATACTGGTATACTTTACTAGGCTTTGCTTTGCTTTAAGCATGTCCGAGCTAAAATTGAGTTGGCCGGTCATCTTGACCAGCGACCATCCAGCCGTTATTTCACGCCCTGCAGCTGTGGATCGAGGGACATACAACTATAAGCAGAATTGCGATCCCTTCCATCCACAGCTGTCTCTCTATACTTTTTTTAATCTGGCATACCAAGGTAGACAAATGTGTGTCCTTTTTTAATATATTTTTACTCTCCCTAAATAGAGAGTTGAAAATAAAGATATAGAAGGAAAATCCACGCCAGTTCCTGCATCTGCAAAACCAGGTATACATATATTATTCGTGTATTGTATATATTTGAATTGAAGAAGTGAGAGGGCATTGTTTAAAATATACCTAAACAGCTAATGATAGAGTAATATTATTTATACACGCTGACCCCGTCAATCGAAGCTGATTTCCACGAGGGGCGCGTGCCAAGAAATAAATACAATTTTTTACGTGTACAAGAAAGACTTAGTGATATTTAGAGCTACATTTACAAAATATATAAGTTTTAAAAGATATAGAATATTAAAATCATCTTCAGACAGAATTGATTCTGTCTGAAGATGACTTTGAAATAAAGTCGAAAATTTATAGTCTCAACCCGCGCCTTAATTGTTTTGAATCATATATTGTATTCTCAAGATGTCTTGTCTTTTCGGAATTTGTTTTCTTACTTATATAGAGTATTAAAATAGTAACATTTATATTAATGCGTATTAAAATATTTAAGAACGAACTTTCTCTTTTGAGCCTCATGTTAATAATATATTAATTTTGTGTTGAATGTATAAACCATATAGATATCTTATATACACTAGATAGCGCATCTCTTTTAGTAAAATTGAAGCCAAGAATATTCCAGCGGTTACCCCCATTTGAATAGATGTCGGCCATGTTGGAGTTTCCCACTCGCTAATAAACGCTTAAAAAATAACAATAACTTTCATCATTTGAATAGTTTGAAAATGTATTTGGAATAGGTTTAACTTAATGTTTAAGTTCCCTGTTTAAGAAATACAAAACATACGAGTCTTCTCATTTCATGGGATATCCTGAGTCTGCAATCACGGCTTCAATTTTTGAATTGCAGAATAATTAGATGCTCTATCTAGTGTATATAAGATATCTATGGTATAAACCACAGCATGACTTTTTAATGTGTTTATTACATCAGCAAACGACGTTTCTGAGATTTACTCCCTCTTCAGGTATAGATAAGATTACAATATTACAATTCTAAATGGTAATCTTATCTACCTGAAGATGGAGTGCGTCTCAGAAACGTCGTTTGCTGATGCAATAAACACATTAAAAAAGTTTACTGTGATCTACACATTGAACACAAAATATAGTATTAAACTAGAAGTTACTATCGCAAGGCAAGTGCTGTCTTACGACCAAAGCCCTGGGGATTGATTATACCAACAAACTTCGTTTATTTAAATTGCCTCATACACACTGTATGAATGAATTTATTTTGTTCAAAAAAGTATCGAAATTACAACATGCAATAATTACTAGATACTGTAAAGTGTACTTCGGAATTTTATATTTATACAATGTCATGTTATTTTTGTATTAAAATAGTAACATTAATGTCTAATGAGAAAGTTGGTAAACTATTTACAGTTACAATATAGATGTAAGCAGCGTTTTATTTGGAAAGGAAGAAAGTGGTTTGCTTTTCCTAATTTCTTTTGGAATAAAATTCCAAAGGTTTGCGCCTTCATACATGAAACTATATTTTCCATGTTATTGGTACGAGGTTTTGGTAAAAAAAGACCACTTGAAATCTCCCGAAGGTGACTGTTTGTTTTCTTACATTTATATGAAAATAGATTTGAGTGATTTGGGACCCATTTTATTTAATCTTTTATACATCAGTTTTGCTTTAGCCTTCTTCCTTTCTGTTTTGAGTGGTTCCCAACCCAACCCAATGCACGCAAAACAATTGAACCGGTTTACGCCAACATACACTGGAACAAAAGTAACTAACTTTCAAATTTTATATGTGAGTGTATTGGGTAGTATATGCATTAAAACACATTTGAAATCAAAATCAATCACAGTAGAATAACATTTGCTAGGGCCTGAAACGGGCAGTCCATATAAACACACGCTTTCGCCGAATTTGTTTATTTCCTTTCTGAATCGATCTGAAGCAGCTCATTCTTCTCCTTTTAGGATCGAAAGCTCCACCACCACCCTCATTTACGGCTGTGTCAGCCAACACCAATCAAGTAGTTTCTACCAACACAGTTCAAACTAGTGCAGGTTTCCAATCGGTCGAAAATATAAGCCCTGTGGTAACTTCAGATGGTCTTGCTAAAACTGCATCATACACCCTACCATCAACCATACCTTCTCAGGTTCTTAGTCCTCTGGTGCAATCAACCGTACCGTATGTCAATCCAGTTATACCACATAGTGCGTACCTTGGTGGTACATTCAGTCCCATTCCATTTGGTATCCCGCCTCCGACAGACTCTACAATACCAGCTTCCTCAAGCTCGTCAACACTGCTACCGCCCCCTAATCTTGTACCACCCACTAGTTTGGTAGGTGTGCAGAATCCCACTGGGTTTGGACAAACCTTTGCACGTGTACCCCCACCCTTACACCAACCACCGCCGTCGCTTCAAAATCTTACCCAGCCCCCACCGCCACTTCAAAGTCACGCCCATCATCCACCATCATTCATGCAGACCCAGCCCCCTCCCAATCTTATTCAACCCCTACCTACTCATGGTATTCAAACACAACCACCACCTCATATACACACCCAACCCCCACCCTCACAAATCCATGTCCGCCCCCCACTGCCTCATATACAAACTCAACCCCTACCCTCGCATATGCAAACCCACCCCTCGCTGGAATCCCACCAACAACCATCGGGTCACACGTACGGCCAACGCCCACCTCTTCCTCCACATAAACTTTTTCCAGCCATGCATCATCAACAACCCCCTCCTATCTCGATGTTACCCCGAGCTGGAATGAACAATGCGGGACCACCACCAGTGTCTGGCAATAACATACCTAACTGGCGGACAACTGGTTATAACAGACCACCTAACAACCACCCGATGGGTAGGGGAGGCTGGATGCGGTAAAATTTATACCCTGTAGTGTAAATGCTATTACAACGAAGTACTTGTAAACAAATTAAGTTTTTATTATTTTCACAATAGTATAAATTTTTCTCAAGTTACTCCAGAATTCTTGTAATTGAATAATTTCATGAAATAGGAAAGATAGTTGTTCTTTGAAGCAACAAATCTTACAGGAACTACCAAGTAGTTTTACAAAATGTTTGAAAAAAATATCGTTGTTTTGTATTTTGAGCAAGAAAGCGATTAAGCTTGCCGCACACAAGGGAAACTTGCTCAGCTAACCGCCTCACCTGGCGGCTAGCTCAGCTATGTATTTTCGCCGCACACGTTGGGAAAACTTCTCAACAACAACATAATTGACAAATTCGTTTGCATTTTCTTCCATTGTGTTCAAAGTCACACGAAGAAACTATGGTTTCTCATTGGCTAATTGATTTAAACAGCTCACCACTAAGCTCGCAACATCCGCAGATGTCGAGACTTTTTCCTCACGAGGTGAAAATATCAAACACGATAGATATTTTCCTCAAGGCCTCGAGAGGTCAAATCCTCACGAAAACTATTCGCACACGAGAGAAACTTGCTGACCTAGCTGCCACGCGAGGCGGTTAGCTCAGCAAGTTGCTCTCGTGTGCGGCAGGCTACGTTCATGGTGGCTTGATATATATATCCACACAAAATCCGTTATGCAAGAATCGCGCAAACAAAATGTTATGCCATATAAACAACCCGCGTGACCCTTCGTGCCCTTGTGAATATTAGAGAGGTTAAGATACCCCGGTTTACGGGTACGGGTGATATACACGTACCCGCAAATCGGGGAACGACTTGTAACTTAAGAAATCCAAGATATTGCGACGTGCGAAAACCAATCAGAGAATGGTAACTTTCGCTGTTGAGGTTCGCATAAATTGTTGAAAACTTTGACGAGCATATGCATATTTATTCAGGTAAGAAAGATGTTGAAAATTTTTACTATTTAACCGGCCCACAAATAGTAAACAGAAAACACCCGTACCCGTTCGTCTTTTACGTGTAGACCTTGGTTTACCGCGGGGAAACGGGTAGAAATTACGGGTAAATATGCTGACATCAGCAAAAATTGCTAAACAAAATGGCGATACTCGTACCCGTAAATCGGAACCGAGGTATCTTAACCTCTCTATTAACGACTTGCTCACGCCATCTTGCGCCATTGTGCTTGTGAATTGCTGACGTCATTCGAAATGCCGCTTGTTAACAAACAGTGCGCTATATCTCATTATTTTATAAGGCGACCTATGTTGAAATTCGGCACACTGTATTGTAGTGCAAAAGTCTTTTAGTATACAAAAAAGTTTAAAAAAATATCTGTAATACCAAAAACATTTCTCGAGGAAAAGGACATATTTGCTAAAGTGTAAATACCTGATTATTAAAATGATTGAATACCAAATGAATCTGCTGACTCGATACCTAAATTAGAACGGAACAATTCGGAACGAAAATATTTACACAGCCAGCAGTAGGAAAGTTGTTTTTAATCCAGTAAGACTACCATGACTACTTCAGGATTTATCTTGTATGCATTGATAATTATCAGTCTTAAAAGGAATATGGCAATATAAATTAAGTTTGTCTTATTTGAAAGAACATTTAAAATGATATATAAACTTCCGTAGTTTACAAATTATTCCTTTTAAGCAAGATACGCTTGCTTGGTTTTCGAAATAAATCGACTTATTTTGATCAAAAGCAACGTGCATTCCGCCATCTTGGATATGCATTCGATAGCATACGTCACAAGTAGGGTAAACGCCACGCGTCATCAATATGAAACTCGATTTTCCGAAGTCTTTTCACAGGGTTCGTAGCGGTCTTTGAAATCCTTGAAAGTCTTTAAATTTGAATACAGGTCTTTAAGGTCTTTGAAAAGTCTTTGAATTGTGTGAAAAAGCGAAGAAAGTCTTTAAAAGTCTTTAAATTATTTAGTGAGTATTTGATTATACGATTTCCTAGCTAATAAAATAGATTGATTGAAGCAAGATTTTCGCAAATATCGACGAAAAGGCGCATTTTAGGATGTGATATGACGAGACTAATTACTGGGTAAAAATGGTGCTTATACACTCGCAATTTTCCGACAGCTGTTTGCTCTCAAAGGTCTTTGAAAAATCTTTCAAAATAGGCAGAAAAAATCTTTGAAAGTCTTTGAATTTTTTTGGTCTTGGAGACTACGAACCCTGTTTAAGTACTCAATTAACTCGCAACATTTTAACAAACTTTTCGAAGAAATTTAGTCTCACATGAAGAAGTTTTAACAAGTTTACCCTGCTTGTGACGTCAACAAAAACTCAGTTAATTATAATAACAGGATGGCGAACTGCACACTGTTTTTGGTCAAAATATTTTGAAAACCAAGCAAGGTACGAAAAAGTTGTAAAGGGTCTTCATGCATAACTTTAAAATTTCTTTCACATAAGACAAAATTCATTTTTATTACCACATCTCTTTAAAGACATATTACTTCACACGACAACGCATCTTAATGAACATAATCCATACAACAATTTAAGGTAAAAAAGACAGTTCCCTATAATTATATTATATTGTAATCTTTTGCAGAACATTTGATTCCTAAAGGCTAAACTCGGGTTCCCAGGCTAAATTTGATCCCTCAAGGCTAAACCCATTTTCCGCCTCTGATGTGCAAATTTTTTTGTCATATCGTGTAATGATGCGTTGTTTATGGTTTTTGTGATAGATGTAAAGTTGGTAATTAATAGGTTTCTATGGTTGTGTTACTTTATTATTTCAGTTGGTTTTGGTTAACAGCAAATACACACAAAACGCGTCAGTTGCTACATGCTTGATATTTTACAAGGTGGTTGCAACATTAGCACTGCTATCAACTAACAGCCTTGAGTAAAATAATGTACACACAGTGACCGTATAGGTGTATTGATCTTCTTTAGCCTGCGAACAAAACATTGTAAACATTATAACTAGTATTACGCCTAGATCGATTACGAGTATGAGCCGCGGGGCAAGCAGAAAATTAATTCGACTTGACCACGGCTGGGAATCAAACCCGCGACTTTCGCCTTTCTAGAACGACGCTCTACATTCTGAGCTACAAGGCCAAGTTGGGAACGATGTCACGACATTCGCTGGATTAATAGCTGGCACCAGGCATGGAGGGACAAATTCTGATATGTCATTAACATCACAAATAATCGTTCCCAACTTGGTCTTGTAGCTCAGAAAGTAGAACGTCGTTCTAGAAATGCGAAGGTCGCGGGTTCGATTTCCAGTCGTGGTCAAGTAGAATTAATTTTCTGCTTGCCCCGCTCATACTCGTAAGAAAATCAAAACACCTATACATTTACATCACAATTTCAGCGCATTTTCTATCAATATTTTTTGACTAACAGTAAATCTTGTTTGGCCAACTTTTTAATACTTATTCGCGGGGTGCTGCCGTGCTGCACCCCCCCCCCCCCCCTAAAGCCCGCCCAGGTCGCCACGCCCATGTCCATGACGCGTTCAATACCCCTTTGCTATAAAAGATCTTCGTATACAATGTCATCATCGTGTACTCTGTGATTCGCAGCGGCACTGCTTGATCGCGGATCGTCATTTGACAACTTTCTCCAGACAACCTAAGAAAAAATGAAAAAAGCGTTTTACCGGGCTTGCTCTCGCTCCTCCGCAGAGCCACCTTAAGTTAACTATATACCAATACCGGTTATCGTTCCATGTTTCGCGCACCAATATAAGTTAGGGTTAGGGGTTAGGTATTAGGGTTAGGTTAGGGTTAGGGGTTAGGGTTAGGTTTAAGGTTAGGGATAGGGTTAGGGTATGTATATACGTGTATGGAGGTATTCAGTTAACTTTTCAGTACACTATAATATCCATTACATAACGTTTACTATATTGGTGCGCGAAACATGGAACGATTACCCAAATACCGTAAGTTGCAACACAGCGGAATACAATAAACGGTAGAATTCGAATACAATAGAGAACGACTTATACACAATTCTTTGTTTGCAATCACGTGACTTTTGATCCAAATGACGGGCAACCAAACAACTTGTAGCAAGACAAACTGAACGGTAATTCATCTTTTGAGTCTTAAACTGTCTCTAAACTCGATCAATACATTAAATAATTTTATAAAATAATTTTTTTGTTATACCTGCCCTTCAACTGAAATCCCAAAAATACATCATTGCAAACAAATAATAGCATACAATCATTTTACAATGCAATACAATATAAAAGAATACAATTATACAACAATAGAGATGGCAATATAATGAAATACAACACAACACAACGCAATCAAATTTGTAATTCTCGTCGATAATTCATGAAGACAACACAAAGAAAATCATGACCGCGAAGGAACTTGAATGCTGATACAAAATCCTGCTGTTACATAAACTTTAAGTCCATTTTTCTCACCAAATATCGTCGTTCATGCATTTCAAAATTATTGTAGATTTCCAAACTTACATTGCACATTTCTTTCAAAACAGCTACCTCCTTATCTTTCAGCGGTTCTTTTTTCTCGTGGTCTCGCTCGTCCAACTGTGAGTGTATTTCTAACACCTGCATCGCTCTGTTGATCTCGTGAACTGATGAGTTACTCTCGTTACTTGATGTAGAACCATGGATCTATTAAAATACGGATGAAAATAGTCAACCTAGTTCGTAAGCTCAGGTCAAACGAAGATGAGACCTTATTAAGCTTAGACTTGTTCGAACATTTACAAATTCAGTTATTCGTGCGCATACCACACCATTGTTTACTCAAATGAAAACTCTTGATATTTACAAAATTAATACATTTCATAGTGATATAGCAAAATTCATGTTTTCCTATCACCACTGTTTACTTCCCTCATCTTTTCACAACTTATTCATTACTATAGCAATCAAGTACACAGCGACAATGACTCTAAATTCACGTTGAACATCATGTGAAACAAATACTATAAGCAGTTTACAATATTCTTTTCCATGAAGGTCTCAAAATCTTGAACTCCTTGCCAAATGATATTCTTGAAACAGAGACTTTCAGTTGCTTCAGGAGTATAGAACGCTTAAGTTCTTATTAGAAAGTTCCTTTTTTTTCTTTTTTAATCCAATCTTAACTGAAGAACAATTATAAACTGACTTCTCTTCATCTTTATCAATAATATATTAATACAATTATTATAATAGATCAACTTGTAATCTATCTACAGTATTTATCACTGTGCCTTGAAAAACTTCACGAGGAGACATCCAATCTATAAGCCTTTGCTTTTGCTTTCAGGATGCCTCCTCGCCAACTACTTATCCATGTATTATACTAAATAATTCATATGTGTGTTCACTTAAATTAACTCGGTGTGGTGTAGCAAATCACAAATAATACTAATAATAATTGATATTACAATTCTTACATTTGAATGATGTTTTCGCATGCCATTCCGCAGGATCCCACGGTTTTCTAAGAAATTAAAAAGAAAGTCAATGCCAATGCCAATATTGCCAATATTATTTTATCAAGTTGCTACAAGATTGTCACTCACAACACGTTGACAAATTGTTGAATTGCAAAGCGATAACAAGTTGTTGGAACAATTTGTAACAAGTCTGTTGAGCTCAACAACCCTGTAGTAAGTTGTCAACAAGCCGTTGACAACTTGTCAACAATTTGGAAACAAGCAGTGCGAACACATCCTGTCGACAGTTGTTGGAACAGCATTGCTACAACAAGTCTGCTGCAGGTTTGTTACAACTTGTGCGTTTTTAAGTGTGTAGGCCAATGCGTGTGTAGGCCAATGCATAGACACCTTTTATTCCATTGGAATTGATGTCCAGTGGTTTATGTTTCACTTCGTCTTCCGCTTCCTACAAGAAAACGGATCGATATGAATATTGCTTCAATAAAAAATGTTAAATGGATTAAAAAAACTGTTCGTTAATTCAGACTCCAACTAGGGAGTGGGATTAGTACGTTATAAAAATTGGTTGGATGACGACTGTTTCATTTCTAACATATCTCTTCATATGATTTTTTTCTGTTTTGGTGTAATGTATACATACTCAGGTGAATATAATGCTTGTGATGTTACTCTGGGTATATCCGCACCGGGCAAGCTTGAAAAAAATATGCCTGACCACGGTGGGAATCGATGGACTAGTATTCCAAAGGTCGCAGGTTCGATTCCCACCGTTGTCAGGCATAGTTTTCAAGCTTGCCCGGTGTGGATATACACTCAGAGAAACATCACAAGCATCATATCTTTTCATATATTTTCAGGTAGATTGAGTATAGGGTAGATTGAGTCAGGGCCTGTTCGAATATGAGCCCATTTCAGAGTAGATTAGAGTAGATTGAGTCAGGTCTATTCTACTCTGAGGTCAGTCTATTCTACTCTGAGATGAGCCCATTTCAGAGTAGAATAGAGTAGATTGAGTCAGGGCCTGTTCGAATATGAGCCCATTTCACTGAAGTGGTAAAGAGACACGTGTGACCACTGAATGGTATCCTTTTGTAAAGTTTTGGCCAGGGCTGGGTATGTACTTTTAATTGATATTTGAGGTTGGCTAAAAAAGTTCTAATGGTTGGATCCACAACTTTTTACCATGAAAAACATTTCTCTTCGGTGCCACTCCCGCGAAATATAAATAATGTCTAGTCGTTAAATATAAAGTAATAAGGAAGCCTAATATATGCTTCGTTTCCTACGACTGCGGTGACCAGCCAATCACTACTTTATCAAATTCAAGAACTTTCGTTAAAATGTTTGAATTTCCTTACGTGCACTTCATCAGGTTCGATAAACGACACTTTCTTTCGCTTTCCATTCTTCTGTCCAGCTATAGAACTTTCACTGTACGAATCCTACAAGATCAATTGCTCGAGTCAATTGTGAAATTCACGAGCTTAGCTGGAATACTGAATATTACGTAGTTTGATTATGAAAATTTCACGGCAGGAATCTACGAATATTAGATCTGATCGGCAATATGATACATGAGATCTACAGGAGACATTGATCGATTACATCCATTTGGTTTGAATTTTCTTTATGAATTATGAAATGAACACTTTCCATGTTTCAAAATTAAAACCAATATTATTTGATATTGGTTTTAATGATTTGACTGATCATTTCCGATTACCAACACTCATTCATTAGTGTCCTCTTGTAGAATTACTGGAACGTGACATATATACTAATATAGCCTATATAGACGTGTCATTCTTTCTTTTACATATACCTTCTTTGGGCGTTCGGTCATTTCATGTTTCACATAGAAAATTATTTCAATTAACCATTTCACAAAATGCACAGTATAAAACACGTTTTCAAAAGTAAATTGCATTTTCTATCATACGCTGAGTATGATACAACAACAACAACAACAACAACAACAAATTTATTTCAACCCTTAAACTTTACTACAAGTTTAAGAAAACTAAAATAAGTAGTTACATAAGGAAGGGTCCTGCATGGCGCCTTGAAATAACTATTATATAAAGACTATAAAATTTAAGCTAAAAAATGCCAAGGTGCCATCTAAGACAACGTGGGTGAGTAAGGTGTTTGATTTACAGAGTACACTAACTCAAGTTGTAAGCAGTTTTACATGCGACAGTTTTAGGCAAGAGTTGCATGTGTATTGAAAATCGGCATTTACTTTCTTACTTCTCACTACTCGTCCAATCTTTGTTCTACTTAGCCTGCGCGCAGGCTATATTCTTAGTACCGGTCTCAAATAATTTCTCATTTCCCGGACAAACATTGTCGGCATTAACGGCTCACGGCTTGGCATATTAGCATATAAATCACGTTTCCGCACGACACAAAAGTTCACCATTTCACGAGAACAAATATTGTGAATTCACGACTCATGAAACGTTAACTATATCCTTTACCGTGCACCCTATTTAACGGTATACGCTGTAAACAGCGCGTCGCTGTTTAATGGTACGTTGTACAGGGTGTATAAAAAAATGTACACCCTTTCAAATTCAAATTAACCGTAACCTATTGTAGTAATTTGACAGCCGTATAATTTCTCGAATTAATGATGCGTGAAAACAGAAGGTCTTTTGCACATGGGAATTTAGGATATAACCTCCATTTGTATGAACAAATACAGAACTCAAAGAAAAGTGTTTAAATTAAGCATTATTCAAGTCTGCATAAGATATAAAATGGGCCAGCTTATACTGCAGAGCAACAAATATTCAGTAAAACAGTTATGGCTAATTTGAAAGGATGTACATTTTTTTGTACACCATGTACAGGGGTAGACTCTAATTTGTCTGGAACACCAACATGGCCGCCATGCCGGCTTTTGTTGAGTTGATCCCTGGGGAATGAGTCCAAACGCTCTATATGATTATGTGCTGGTAAATTTAACACGTAAAACAGTAAATGACTGTTTGCCCTTTAGTCAATTGGACCATTTTTAATCGAACTGATGGGACAAATTTCTAACTGGTCGTTTTAACTTTCAATTACAATTTTTATGCACAATTTTAATTTACGCAGTTTTAATATGCTCGTACGATTACAATGCATTCTAAACTCCCAGAGGGTTATGAAGTTTGGGTGTTTACAAGAAAGGAATGATTTGTAAAGGATCGTTTTTTTAGACGCCCTGTAGTTACCCTGGTTGCCAGAGGTTCTGTATCTTTCGCCTTATTCCCGCTCGTATATTTATTAAACGAGCGGGAATAAGGCGAAAGATACAGAACCTCTGGCAACCAGGGTACCCCGTAGTATACTACCGTGCCAAAATAATGGTGCGCGTCACGGCGTCAGTAATCAGTCTCCTCACAGGTTGTGACAACGAATTCAATATCATGTCAGGTTGTCAATTAACAACAATATATTACAGTTCTGTTTTTAGTTTTTCTATGGATTAAAAAGCTTTCGCGCTAAGTTGCCAGCGGACAGGTTGCTGCGTAAAAGTCAACAGAAAAACAATTACTTCACGAATATTTACATGTTTCACATACCAGCGCCAAACCGTACAATAAACCTACATACTTGCTTACTATAAACAAGAAAGATATGCTTATATTCGGTAGCTATAAAACAAGCTATGTCATTGTGTTGTACTGTTTTAGCCGAGTTTTGTAATGAAAACGTCTTAAAACACACCGTTTTGTAGCCGGAAAAATCGCACTTTCGCGTTGGCGTGACACCGGAAACCGCAATTAAAAAGCAATTTTCTAAATGAGCAGTAGGCAGGCTGGTTTTATATTGTACCTGTGATAAAAGGCTTCCATTAGGAGAAGGCAAGCTGCTTTCAACATCATTGTTAGGATTTTCTAAAATTATAAACAACATTTAAGTGTGCGGTTCGTGTATGACAGTTTAATTAATAATTATTTAAGCAAATAGTACAAACGTTGAATTCAACCACGAGCATTAATTCGTAGAAATATATTGCTCAAGCATTTGGTTATGAGTTCGAGTTTAAGGACAAGACTCAAGAGTTTAATTTAATAGCGGGTTACCTTTTTGATTAATAATGCTCGCAGTACGTAAGCCATTGGGATTTCGCCGTACGACTCCGTTCAAACCCCTTTCTAGAGAGATACGCTGCGAACAACGTATGCAGACGTATTCTCTAGGCTGCGTAGAACTAGAAACACTCGAACAATTTTCTAGTTCATGGCACAGCCTCTTGAGGTTAATATTCTCGGCAATTACGCTTTCTTTCTGTAAGCTTAACGAGTTCACTTCTTCCTGATAACAGCTCTCTTTCGTGTGTAAAATTGACGAAATGTAGCGACCGAAACTTTGCCACTCTTTTGCCAGATTGCGACATTTAATTCGGTCGTCATCGAGGTAACAGCACAAGTCACGAAGGTCGTCAAGTTCCGTCTGTAAACGCGCGTTGACTTCTTTTAAAAGTCTCACTTCCTCAAGATGAGCTTTCATTCTCGTACTAAACTCTCTCATAATGTTATTTTTCTCTTCGACTAATCTCAAATTCTCCTCTTTGTACTTGGCGAGTTCTTGTGCCATGTCCATGTCGATATCTGCCAGGGCAAGTGACATGACCACGTCTATAGTATCTTTTACTAAGCCTTCGGGCTCGTATTAAATATCAAGTAACAAGTAACAAGTGTTACTGACGTATTGATAACCTGTATTGACGACTCGAGCAGCCAAGTTCACGGTGTTTTTTTAACATTAGTCACTTTACTGTGCTATATTTAGGCCGACAGTGGGTGAATTCAATTTTGTCTACATTGATCAAACAATGTCAACAAAGATACGATAACAAGAATACTCTGCAGCGATTTACGCATATAATGAATACGTAATTTTTTGTAAACAGGAATTACTTTAAAACATCAAACATGCAATGATATACAGCTACAGAAATTTCAATAATTGTACTTGATCGAAGCCGTTACAAAAAGGCTTGTATACAAAGAGGAGCAATTACAACATTGTGTTTGCAAGTGGTTATTCAACCGCAGTAAAGAGAGAGACGCGGTTTTTCAACCCAACTTGTAACTTGTAACGTCTCAGTGCAACTTGCCCCACGATATTTTTTGGAAAACCAACCACGAAACAGGCCAGCTTGCAATTGCAATCAAGAAATCGATGACCAATCGATGACCGGCATCATTGTGAGCATTCATCGATTGATTATCGATCATTATCAATCGATAATATTGATGAGACCGATGAAATGGAGGTTTTTTGTGACTATCGATAAAGTCATAATGGTCCAAAAAGACAATCGACATCAATTGATTAATTGGCTTCGATTGGTAATTATTGATCGATGATCATAATGGACCTATTCCCTAATGAACAAAATTTTGATCTAAACAAGTCTAGACAAACATTTCACCACAGCTGAAAGAGCATCACAAAATTAGTAAATATTCCGAAGTTTCGTTGCGAAATGTTGTAAAATGCGGATAATATAGCCTGGCGAAGTTTGCCGTTTTTCAGTCGACGCATTTTGTATTACGCACGGGAAATTGATACCACTTTCTGAAAAAAGGTATCAATTTCCCGTGTGCAATACAAAATGACTGAAAAACGGCAAACTTCGCAGGGCTATATTATCCGCATTTTACAACATTTCGCAACGAAACTTCGGAATATTACTAATTTTGTGATGCTCTTTCAAGCCGTGATAACATTTTTGTCTAGACTTGTCTACAGGGACGCCGGAGCAATGGTAGGGAACAGGGGGCAATGTTGACGTAAGGGCAATCACTAATTAAAATTTCGTTTCCGAAAATTTTTTCTGGGACCTTAATTCACCAAAACAAGGGCAACAAATTTTGAAAACATAATTTTTGACACAATATTCCAGAAAAATTCACGTATATTTCAATATTACGTACATTTCACCCGTAATTCATACTTTTTAATCGTTGTACCTCATATTTTTTGGGTTATAATTTTATCTATAAGGCCACTTTCGCCCCCCCCCCTGCCCCCTTACTAAAGGGCAAGGGGGTCGATGCCCCCCTTCGCCCCCCCCCCCCTTTCCGGCGTCCCTGCTTGTCTAGATCAAAATTTTGTTCATGGGGAATAGGTCCAATATCAAATTAAAATGGTCCAGTTTAGATGTAGTAACATGACGTTTTGGTCTCATTTCGAATATGCAACATTCATCATCCAAATATCAACTTATTTCGTGAATATTATAGAAATTTAACAATGATATTGCTATATTTCTTATAAAACATTCAACTGTAAAGGCATATGATGTTATTTAACATCGATCGTTAAGGAATCGTCGTGATTAAACATGCGATCGCTCAGAAAAACACAAAGAATTTGTGCTGGTAGAAAGCCTTTGCAAAACCAAAATGTTGGTCAGTGTTTACATGGGGACAAGCACATTTTTTGGTTCGATAGCGGAGCGATCTTCTCAGTTATATGCAACAGAAGACTGTCATCCGATTCGACTGTGGATATGAAGTCAAGCAAAGTTCCAAGAAAAAATTACAATGAAAGAAATATCAAGAAAAGGACATTTAGTCAACCCCAAGTATGTAGTTCTGTTATTAATTAATTTAACTTGGATTACACGTCTAGGGCCCCAGCTCCAAAAGGGCCCCGAAAGCAATGAAAGCCCTTAAAAATCCTTGATGCAAGATTGCTTAACTCATTGAGTTGCATTGGTCCCTGATGTGCTGCGTACATTATTAGTATTTTACTCCGTCTAATGCCAGACGATTTTACTCGTCAATTAAGGGAGCACTGGTGCTTAATGGGTTAACTAGCCTATCTGCTCATGTGTCTAGTTAACCTACTGAGTTGCATTGCGCCCTGACGGCATATTGACTCTGTCTAACGCCAGACGATTTTCCTTGTCTACAGGAGCGCGTTGGTGCGTAATTAATGGGTTAACTGAGATAGAAATCCTAAAGTATATAAATGTATTGTAAACACCACTTTTCCCGTTTTACAGTTATGACTTCATAGCACCCCCCCTGGGAACGTTTTTGCCCCGATTGCGAGCCCGGGCCCGCACAACCTTTCTTGTTGCCCTAAGTACATCATAATAAAGTAGGGCGTATCAGGGTGCAATGCGACTCAATGGGTTAATGCCGAGATCTATATGTTAGATTTACATATCACCTTCTGTGTATACCTATACTGTATGTGGTACATGGTTGAAAATAAAGAACTACCAGACTGCAATCTGCAGTGAGATTCAGATTTGCCTTCCACTACTGCTACCTCTCACCGGCATAATTCACATCTGATTACAGGGTTTTTTTCATGATTTTCTCTTGGGTCCGTTTTTGCAGAGAAGATTGAGTTTAGCTGAACAACTGGGGTGGCTGCACCCCCCCTACAGTGCAACATGTAGTTGAGATGCAATGTGTTAAAGCAGGGGCACTAAGGGATACTATAAACTGGTTAAAGATGGCGAATGCATAGTTTTTCTTGTGTTGTGAGATGAATTCCAGCCATTTTTTCTTAATTGTTGGTTTTCCAACTGAAAACTAATTTCCACCGTCACAAATTTAACTCAAATAACTTCATTTTTACTGCACTGAAACTTTGGTGAGAAGATTGAGTTTCAAAACTCAATTCAAGATTGAGTTTTTGGGGCCGTTTTACAGCCCTAAAAAATCCCTGAAAAAAAAACTGGATAGTTGATCGGATATATATCTAACACATTTGATTGGCTAATGGTCCCTTAATTGCTGAATTTGAACCTCTCTATGATGTTGGAGTACCGCCATACCTCTGGTACAGTACGGTACATAAGTACAGTAGGCAAATTACTGCCCCTTGACAAATGATGACAAATTATATAATAATCACAAAAAACTTAGTTTATTATGATTTACATTGATTTCATTGAATGTCCATTATTAGCTACAATTTGTTCATCTTTCAACTGAACAGCATAACAAATTTTGAAACAACCAAAATACAGAATCTGATGCTTAAAATTTAGAATCGCAAATATTTTGCAAAACCAAAGGAATTGAAGCTAGAGGATTCGATACTAATTACCAATCAAAAATCACTTAATGATACTGCTAACGATACTGCTATTATTAGACTACAGGGTATACCAGTCCTGTAGTTATTCTATGCTTTACAACCAATTATAAGGTGATAGCATAGATGCATGGTCATAATTTGCACCGATATTACAGTCTAGTAGTACGGAAAATCATACATTGCCACATATACGGTACTGTACTGTACTACAGTATATGTACTGTATATGGGCAACCCCACATGAGAGCTGAGAAGACTAAAAAAATTGGACCAGAAAACTAATCGATAAAAACTAAAAATGACATGGTGTACATACCGCCGTATGTTTTTATTGAAATGCTGATTTTGAACTGACCTAAGAAGCCAGGGCAGGCCTAGGTCTGATACGAATATGTAAAGTATTCATATACTAGTATGTAATGTCCACAACAACTCATTTGTCTTCGTGGTAAAAACAGAGAACTGTAACTCCAAATAGTGTGACGAAAATTAAACCTGACAAATATATTGATAGTAACAGACTGAGTGTAACTCAAATAGCTCCCCTAAACGTTTTCATTTCACAGGAAAATACGATCACACATCGTCGCCAAATATACATGGTTCATTTTCGTAGCGCCCGCAATGCATGTATTATGTACAAATTTATGGGTTGGAAAAGTACAAATTTATGGGTTGAAGTTTTTAAGAAATCGGCGGCATTAAGGAACATCGGCGAAGACATGGAGAAATACGAGGTTCAAGAGCTTGACAAGTTCACAATTTAGTTACGAATAAATTTTGCCCTCTATGATTAATGATTTAGAACAAGTAAGCGCATAGTTCCTCGTAAAATTAATTATGTTTTAATTTCACTTGTGTTTTCAAAATTTCACATTATTCACAATTTGTGAAACTTTGAAACCACGCGTGAAATGATCCCTTAATTTTACTCGCCCCATCATGCGATTACCTATACAAATTTACAATTGGTAGTAAAATGCAAATAAACACACAGACTGCATTTTGATGTTTACTCTCGTATGTGCATCGGACTCTGCAGTCTGGTTAACATCATGGTGTAAATATTTTTCTTCAAACCGCATACTGTAGCTAAGCAAAAGATCAAGAGAAAGACCTGTACCAGCAACAAGAGTGAGTCGATTGGCAAATTATGGAGGTTGGTACTTCTACACATGTCAGTCTTGTATTTCCCTAATAACCGAATTCATATTATAGGGACGGGAAACTCGTCTAATACGAATCCGGGGGCAGACGAGTTTCCCGTCCGAACTTTCCCGTCCGAACTTTCCCGTCTAACTTACCCGTCTAAACAGACGGGAAAGTTAGACGGAAATCCCATCTAGACGGGAAACTCGTCTTAAATTCGAATTTATCCGTCAATAAATTCATATTCAGACGGGTTTTCACAGACAAGTTTCCCGTCTAAGACGAGTTTCCCGCCCCTAACATGAATTCGGCTATTGAGAAAAATAATTTACAACTGCATTTGGTGAATGTGACACCATTATTCTGTTCTAAAGTTTGTGAGTCGCGGGTTGCCTTGGTAAAAAACTTTTTGGGAACAGGGTGACAAAGCCAAACTTTTCAAGTGACCACAGACCCTCCAGGGATATTCTGAATAATCCAATTACACACGCAAAAATCTCACATCTTGTAACAAGTTTGTCAACAAGCCGTCAACAAGTTGTCTTCGCACTGCTTGTCACAAGTTGTCAGCAAGTTTGGAACAAGCTGTTAACAATTTGTATTGTCAGACTTGTTACAAGGTTGTTCCATCAAGCTCGATACTGTCATAGTGATGATATAGCAGTATTGTTACAGTCTTGCGTCGTCAACCTTGTAACATTCTTGTTTATCATGGCTGTGTCAGACTTGTTAGAACAACCTTGTGACAAGTCTGATAATGCCATCAAGCTTGTTACAAGTTGTTAACAGCTTGTTCCGAACTTGTTGCAACAACTGGGAACAAGCAGTGCGAAGACAACTTGTTGGCAGCTTGTGAACAGATTTGTAACAACTTGTTTGTAGATCTGTATCAACTTGTGCGTTTTTACGTGTGTAATCTTAGAATATACATTTGTTTCATACATCTATAGGATTGGCTGCAAGTCTTGGTTTGGGTGCCTTGGCTGAGGTGGCAAGACGGCAGCTTGGTTTTGGCGGAGGTTTTTTTTGTGTTTTTTTTTAATAATGTGTTCCTCAACTTGAGTTCAAGTCAATATAACCCATTCGTTGCAAGACTGGCGGGCTTTTTTTAAATAGTACATATAAGGATAATTTTTTCCCTACTTAATACTACAGCAATATTTTTTACTTGCTGACGAAGGGCTTTCGCTCAAAACGTTGCAGTTCTGCTTATATATTTTTCTGATAGTCCCAACCTTCATCACATTGCAGCTGTTTTTTATCATTGCTATACATACTGTACCTAGAATGGCACCGATCGTTTTGAACAAGTATGCTCATCAACCCAACAAAAATCGTCTGGAATTAGACGAAATACAGTAATTCACCAATAAAATGGGGCGCAATTATACAGGAACAGTGCTGCTTAATGGGTTAACAGACCCTGGCCGATAGTTTGGTTATAGGAGGCGATTATTTGTTTTGGCTTAATTTTGTAGTTTACACAGTATGGCAACCATTTTAAATGAATCTGCCAGTTGACAATTATCATTGATGCTGTAACATTGACGCCATATTATTTTAATACGTCAGGAATATAAGCAAAACTTAACTACCGAACTTCAGACATCATTTTCTCATTGGTGTACCATCTAAAGTCTTTTCAATTTTGTATTATTAGTTTAAAGCACTAAATATACTTTTTAAGTTTTTTTCCGCTTGAAAAGTGTGTCAAAAATTTAAAAATTGAGTATATAGTCAATTTGGATCTTGAGAATATTTTACGCGGATTTGCGGATCTTACTGATACAGCGGATTGCGGATTTATCAAATATTTTGGCTCAGATTGTGGCCTTTGCTTGCAATTTAGTTCGGATCCTGGATTGTGACTTCATAGTAGAGCTTTTAGCGGATACAAATTTAGACAAGACAAAGACAAGACCATTGTCGGATCGGCGGATTTTGCTTCACATTTGGGCGGACCGGCGGATTTGTTTGCCCCTATTCACCTCCTGTCATATTAACCCTTTAAGTGGTAATGCACTGGTATACTGTTATCCTGTTATCCTGTGCGGTACATTTTTTAGACGTTTGTGTATTAGACGTTATAATTTCTCCTTAGATATTGGTAACGAAGGCAGTCCGTTTTTAACTGAAGCAAACGCCACCAGAATTGTTAACACTTTATGTAAAGTGCGAGGGGCAGCCTTGAAACTTGGGCAAATGCTTAGTATCCAAGGTGAATGAAGATTACTTAATAGATATATATATATATATATATTGTTAATTCATAAAATGTTGCTGCTTCATTGCTTCAAGGCAGTTCGCAGCGGGGGGGGGGGGGGGGGGGGGGG
>CACRXK020005096.1:0-29245 GCA_902702795.2 Paramuricea clavata
CCACCATTTTGCAATAAATTGCAATAAATACTATATTAATAAAAGTCATTCGGTTCAAAATGCCCCAACTCGGGCCAAAATGCTAATCAAAATCCCGAGGGTGGGGTTGCAATTGATGATCAAATACCCCACATATAGTACTCCACGAAATATAATCCGCGCGAAAAGCTTTGTGGTAGCCATAGATATGGTGGTAGCTATACTAAAGATAAAGCGTGCGTTCAAAATACCAACAAGAACTAGAACCATTATTGTATCATTTGTATGGTTCTCATTTGCTAGACTTGCCACAAGTCGACCTCGAAGAAACGCATTTCGTTCGAGGTCGACTTGTGGCAAGTCATAGTACTCATTTACAATAACATTAGTTCGACGCGAATTTTAATACAAGTATGGTATCATATTTCATAATACAGCAAACAATGTAAACTAGCCATACATTTTTCCGAACATAACTTCGGCCCCTTTGGGCATATCTTTTTCGTGATAATGTTATTGGAACCAGAATCGAAAACACTATTTATAGTGTTATTTTCAAGCTTGTGTCTTGAGATTTTCATCTTTTATTTTGGTATTTACAGAATATTTATATTTTTAGCGCGGCCCATGGAACGCACATGAAAACAACGCGCTGTTAGGAAAAACCAGAAATTGATTCTGTAGGTCGGCATGATTTGCACGTGCATCAAAAGTCCATAAAATTTGCTTGCGGTTTAAGATTTGTATTCCTGCCTTTTGCACCATAGCACGTATCTCGTTATTTTCAGACCAGTGTGAACGCCTGAGCAGGCGTCTTGTTCATTTTAATATTATATAAGACTATCGAGTATCGAACAAAATAAAGCTAGAAATGGAAACTAAAAGCAATAGCAAACAAATAGTATTCTGTACTTCGTCTTCGGATTGACATCAAACTATAGTGTAGTACATTTTTAGGTCGTCGTATTGCAGACGTTTTATTATTATTATTAAATTATTTCGCCCAATTTTCCAAAGTACAATAAAATTTAACTGTTTACATTTTTATAATCTATACGTAGCTAGAGATCTTTTGGGCTTTTATTTTAAGACCCCTAGTTATAACAAAACTTTTTTTATACTTACTATAATTTCATGATGTCATAAAAATAGTACATAATATAATAGCGAAAATATATACAATCGTGAGAGTGTTTAAACGAAAGTTAGTCTATTTACAAGGTTTTTCAGATTTTTTAAACTTTATACATTAAAATAGGATGATTAATTAGCTGATTGGTGTGATATAAAGTATGTTTTCACATTTTTTTGAAAACCTTATAAGATCCAATATTTTTTAACTCAGTACTTAAATTATTCCAAATGTCAATACCTTTACTAACAACAGATTGTTTTCTATAGTTTGTTCTTGTATAAACTTTATGCAATTTTTTGAATTTCGCGTTCAATGTTCATGAATGTTTGAATTTTTTATAAAGTATCCATTAAAAATGTCGGGTAAATCATTAGTACAGTTGCAACGGTACATAAATAAGCTGGTAAGGTAATCGTTAATTTTGAAAATATTTAATATTTTCAAATCATTAAATAGCGGTTTTGTATGTTCTGTGACTGTGTATGATTTAAATTTCATTAACCGAATAATCTTTTTTTGAATTCTGAAAAGCTTTTCAATTTTCGAAGGGTGTGTATTACCCCAAGCTGAATTACCATATGTAAGGTATGGATAAATTAAAGTGCATATGACATGAAATTTATTATTTTCTTAAATGAAAGAACTCTTTAAGCTGTAGTGTAACTTATATTTCAGTTTCTTGTTTTTATGGTTTGTTCCCAGCCTCGTACCCAGGCGCAAATAACGTACTAAAAAACAGCAACACTACAGTTTTTTATATAGATCAGTGGCTGAGCGTGCGCGCGGGGGTGTTGGGGAGGACTTGGGAAGCGAAGCGCCTGGCAGAATTTGTAACAAACATGGCGGACATGAGAATGCAAAGAAGGAAATTGCTGTACTATATAAATGAAATTGAAAGGCTTGCCTAACGAGCGGTACATTTGGGAAAGATTTTATGTCCAAATGCATGATCACTGCGTTGATAATATAAAGGATTTTTCCTCGAAAACGGTATTTTAATTAAAGGTCTCCTCAGGAGACCAGCCACTCGAAATGGCAGATTGCATTTATTATCCGCACAGGGGGGGTTGAGGACACTGGAAAATCCAGGGAGGGGGTCGATAAAATCGCTTGGAAATCCAGGGGAGGGGAGGGGTCGATAAAATTGCTTGGAAATCCAGGGGAGGGGTCGACAAAATTGCTTGGAAATCCAGGCCGGGAGGGGTCGATAAAATTGCTTGGAAATCCAGGGGAGGGGTCGACAAAATTGCTTGGAAATCCAGGCCGGGAGGGGATCGATAAAGTCACTTGGAAATCCAGGGAGGGGGTCGATAAAATCGCTTGGAAATCCAGGGGAGGGGTCGATAAAATCTCTTGGAAGTCCAGGGGAGAGGGTGAAAAAAATTGTTTGAAAATCCACGGGAAGGTGTTTTAAATGACTTTCAAAATACAGTGAGGGGATCCCCAATCTCAATGAGAGTCAAAGAATGAGCAAGATAGCTAGCGCCGTAACGGAGGGTCTAAACTGCAGGTCGCAGGTCAATGCAGGTCAGTGCAGGTTAATGCAGGTCAGTGCAGGTTAATGCATGCCGGGTAATGGTTCATGTACTTTAGCCTGTGTTGCCCAGTCGGTTTGACAACTGGCTTAACATTACATGGGGCCAAAAAATCACGTTCAAAGTAAGAAAATAGCATCCCGGTATCGACGATAACCGACGTTAATAAAGTAATCTACAAACAGGCCGCAATTTTTTAAACTTTGAATATAACTTAAGGCCTTGATACACTAGGGAAAGTTTCCTAAACAAAGTTTCTGAAACATTTTTTTAGGTGGAAAGACTGCAAGAATGTGGACTCCAAGGAGATTCATGCTCAAAAAGTGAAAAATCTTCCCATTCAAAATAAAACAAAAGGTTTAAGATTTTTTATGATACGAATGAAACTTGTTTCCATGGGCGTACCGGAAGGAAAAAATTAGGGGGGCGGAAAGAAATTTGCCCGACTTTTTCGGATTGTGCCCGGCAGCTGCTCGCCTGCCCCCCGTCCCGTACGCCTATGCTTGTTTCATAAAAGTTTGTTTCGGAGACCTTTACTAGACATAGTCTATCATCAGACTTGCTCCAAGTCTCTCTTTCATTGTCATATCGATCCAATATAGTGTACATTACATGCGGTAGTACAGACAAGAGAAAGAGAGACCTGCCAACTTCGGAAAATCTCGGTTCAAAACTGAACTGAAAGACTTGCTTTAATTGTTTTCTTTCAGTATTTATATGTATTGATCTAGCACAGTGTAAATAACATGAGTTCCATTATAGTAAATAACACAGAAAGAAATTGAAGGAAATTAGGAAAACAATTATTGTCAAACCGACTGGGCAACACAGGCTAAAGTACATGAACCATTACCCGGCCTGCACTGACCTGCATTAACCTGCATTAACCTGCATTGACCTGCAACCTGCAGTTTAGACCAACTTGCACCGACCTGCAACCTGCATTATCCTGCAACCTGCAGTTTAGACCCTCCGACGCCGCAATGATATCAACAACATGACACAATAAGTCAATAACCAACATATGACATTATTGCTATACATAACTAACAAAATAACTTTTAATTATTGTTTTTTTAAAACAAAATTTCTTTGTTTTAATAGTTATTTACAAGTTATGTAAAACAATAAAGCTATATATTATATATTTTCACATGAAAATAACAATTATGCATTGCATGTTTAATAATTGTTAATTGTTAACGTTATGCAACCAATTTGGTGAGTCGTTAATTTCTTAACGTAGCGGCTGTATAACAAATGAACACAACGACAACGTCAGACTGTCAGAGACGGGAACAAAGTTTCTTTATAAACAGTTTAAAATCTAGAAAGCTATCTAAGTTCCTTTTTCCGTTTCCTTGTCTGTCATACATTTTGATAGTTCCAGCTTTTTCAAATTTTTTCTAAGTGCGTCCTGTGCTCTTCGCAATTCGTCGTCCTGTGCTCTTCGCTAGCTGCACTATGGACTGTTTTTTTCAGAACTTCGGTCCGGCTTCAAATTTACTTCCGCTTGCAAGTTTTCTATCTTGGCTGAAGCGATTTTCACGCGAGAAATGTTGGACGGCACTGTTGCAGCCTTCATCTTCTTTGCCGGTTTCGGTCCATCTTCTGTTTTTTTTTGCATGTTGTTGGGTGTCACCAGGTCCTTGACCAGGTCTTCCTTGCCTGCATGGTTTACCAGAAGCTTCGAACGATGAAGTCTCCACTCTTCATTAGTACGCCTATAGATTTCTTTGTTAGGGATATTTCTGTTTTTGGCCGTTTTTCTTACCCTCTCATTCCAAAATATTTTGTATACTTGATCTTGACCTTTTCCTCGTTTTATTTCAATGTCAGTGTGAATTTTTAAACTGCGTATTTCAGTTGTTGTAGGTGACCTGAGCTGAAGTACTTTCTTGAAATTCTTTTGGGTTTCAGGCAACAAAGATACGCTTGGCAAGCATGTCGCTTGCATTGACGACTCCTGTAGGTTCTCGGCTTGGCTAATTGTGTCGCTATTTATATCAAAAGTGGCCACTGATTTGGAGTTTGTTGGTTGGAATGACTCATAATCATGTACGTATCCAGTCTCAAAGACAGACGACACAAAAGATGGGCTTTGTGTTCCTTCGTGTTTCAAACCAACTTCGCCTTGGCTGCCTTCTTCATTATCAAGTAAATCTATTGATAGAACAGCAACGTGCAATGACGCGTCATCACTTTTTTCGAGAATTTGCTTAAGTCTAAGCTCTTTCTCCATGACTTTGCTCACAATTGTTCCTCCAAAACAAAAGTGATATTTACCGGGTGGCATGATGTCTGACACCTCCTCAGCAATTATATTGCGGACATTGGCCAAATACGTTTCTTCTTGAACATGTAACAGAATTGCTAAAGGTTTCCTGGTGTGATCACCATTTTCTTGTACAAGTTGCACGTCCATTTTTCGCACAATTTAAAGCGGTTTTAAACACTCTCAGCGGAAGTGGCGTGCACGTCAAGCGGCAAATTACATGTGCTTTGGATGTGATGGAAATATATTCATTTATTGTCTATTTAATATGTGTTTAATATTACTGATCCACATGCCCAAGCCCTTTGATTCCATAGGCTGAGCTTCGGGAATTATATACTTGTAACTGCTGGAGTATTATTCATCAGGTTACTCTTGCATAAATAAATATCAATGAATGATAGTACTAGCGAGATCATACAAATTTTGATGTCGATATCGATAATTAACTGAAATAGTTTGTGGAAAACACGCACGATAATACTAATAACTTACTGACCGAGAGTGAGGGCAGTACGGGAAAATATCCAACCGAGGTCTTGCTGTATTGACCGAGCGATAACGAGGTCAATACAGCAAGACCGAGGTTGGATATTTTCCCGTACTGCCCGAACGGTTGAGGTCAGTAAGTTTTTTATTATATGGCATTGTATGTTTGTAAAAAATGGAAGAAAAGGTCACGCGAGGGCAAAGTCCGAAACAGTTTGCAAAAAAAAACAATTGTAAAAAATGTTCTCATGGTTAGTAAAACTACTCTACAGTACTTTTTATATAGAATACTAACACATTTTGGATAGTATTTCAAGAAAAATACGAGGTATTTCGTCATTTAATCAAAGACAAGAAATATGAAAACAATAAAATTCAATAAAATTACAAAAACAAGAACGTTTTTAGTTCGCTTCATCTCATATTTATGTCTCTTTTTATCTAACAAAAACAGAAATATTCAGGGAAAAATTATAAATCTGTGGCTGCTTTAGTCGTATATTTTTTATTTACGTGTCAAATTCCTCCTGGCTATCTGCAAATAAAATTTGCAGCTCTTCACATAGTCAAAACACAAGTATTCCTGACTGCTTTTATAATTATAAACATTGTAAATTTACCTTGTAATTTTGACTTTCGCTAACAAAACACCCGTTTAGCATACACCTCAACGGGTATTACCCATATGTTCTCAATTGAGAATATTCGGTATTACCCGTGCCAGACTATCACCTGCGCTACCTGACGCTGACGCTTTCGCATATCATTATATATAAACCAATCACATCGTCTTTCTATCACACGTTCTTCTCGAGCTTTGAGCTGCCATATTTGAAAACATTTCTAGCAGATTTTCTAGTCTATTTGCGATTCTGTGCAATGAAATGGAGATAGGAAAGAGAACTAGAATAAGCGACAACCAGAGAAATATTTTGGAAAGGTTTTACGGCCGTGGATGGTCGGTGTTGGTCTAAATTATCGCGAAATGATCGAAAGCCCTGTAGCAGAAACTGGCTTAAAAACGACTCAAGTTATAAAGGTAAATATACATATCATAGTGATGTTAATGTTGACTATTTCCTATTAAAGACACTAGATGACATACAAAAATATAGTAATATAAACTAGTATCAGGCCTTGCTTGGATGAAAACTAAGATACTTGATCAATAGTACAGCTACTGTGCATTCAAGGCACTATTTTCTATGCACCTACTTAAGGCCACTACAAGTTAATCTTTAGTTTCTGGTCCGCCGCCCGCGTCCTTTCTCCGTAAAGTATTATTTCAGGACCATTTTGTTGTTTACAATTAATTTCTAGTCCTTGAAAATTTTCGCGAAGAATTTAACTTATAGAACGATAAATATTCAATTTACACTAAAAAGACCTTGCAAAATGTAGTATTGAATGGTAAAAACCGCTGCCTTATCGAGATTAGGCCACTACAAGTTATTCTTTAGTTTCTGGTCTGCCGCCCGCGTCCTTTCTCCGAAAAGTATTATTTCAGGACTATTTTGTTGTTTACAATTAATTTCTAGTTCTTGAAAATTTTCCCGAAGGATTTAACTTATAGAACGATAAATATTCAATTTACACTAAAAAGACCTTGCAAAATGTAGTATTGAATGGTAAAAACCGCTGCCTTATCGAGATGTAAAGCGAGAGTCTACTTCGTATATTGTTATTACATGCCTAGTTGACAATCTGAACTTACTGTAACATGCATGTTTCCCCATTGATGAGTGAAATTGTCTGGCGTTAGACAAGTAAAAAAAGTAGGGGCACTGGGGCACATTATGTCTCAATGGGTTTAATGCACCTATCGATTTTAAGCCCCAGAGGGGGGGGTCGGGCATAGGTGAGGCATTTGATTTTTTGCGCAAATTTTCAATCAAATGCCCCCACCGTCGGGCAATAAATATTGGTCAAATGCCCCACCATCTTGCAATAAATTGCAATAAATACTATGTTAATAACAGTCATTCGGTTCAAATTGCCCCAACTCGGGGCCAAAATGCTAATCAAAATCCCCAGGGTGGGGATGGAATTGATAATCAAATACCCCACATATGCCCGAACCCCCCCCCTCTGGGGGTTAACATTGATAGGTGCATAATAACTAGAGACATTGTCAGATTTTTTGGTTAACCCCTTAAAGTGCAGAGCTTCCCCATTGGCATTAGACAAGCAAAAAAAGTAGGGTGCACTGGGACGCATTGCGGCTTAATGAGTTAATAGGCATGCACACACGATCAAGCGCCTTCCTAGGCTAGACCTGTAGGGGTGCACCAGAAACCATTTTTTTAAGTTCCGGCTGGAACTGGATCTGGCCGGAACTGGAAGAAAGTTCCAGCTGGAACTGAGTCATATGGTCATATGTTACTTTGTCTGCTGCCAGACAGTCAGACACTTTCAGTCATGAAACAGAGAGCATGCAAATGTTAGAATAAAAAGATTGACTATTGTTAAACAACATAATGAAGTGTAAATATCCATGTGTTTGAGTCAAAATAGTATAAACAATCGAGCCATTTTATAGTCAATTGAAACCATTGTTTTACCTTAAATGAATTGAAAGCTCAAACCTAGCTTATATATCAAACATATCCGACTGGATATTCTGGCCGGATAGCAAAAAGCTCTACCTGGTTCAGTGGTTCACCCTCAGAGGCTTACTAACATTGTCTTGGTGAAGCAATAAAATGCAAATATTCAGCCATGAAATATAACCATGCGGTGATTCATCAGTTTGTATTCTGCTCTTTTATGCTACATATCTAATAACAAAGTGATAAAGTAAGAGTAAGAGCAAAGAGAAAATCACTCTGCATTGATATTGTGTGCTTCAGGAAATATATCTTCAAAAATGATAGAACTCTGGCTAGGGCTCCTGTGCAACTAACACTAAACCACATCATGTTGCATGTTTTATTTCTTTATGAAGGTCTCTGACCGTGCTTTTTTGTCGCCACCATGACAATGCACGTCAATGCTTTTTGTTTTGCTAAACCGTGTTTTCTTGTATATAAATATATAGGATCCTTGTTAATAAGATTCGATAAACGTTGAGCAATTGTTCATATAACTCATAAATGGGTCAAGATTGTGCCATATGGGGGGTGGGGGATTAGGCATTTTGCATTTGTCAAATCGTCGGAATGAGCTTGGTGATCTCAACTTTTTTGTCTGTTTTTATTATGAGGATATCATAAACTTCACCCCTGGGAAGTTTCCGCAAATTCTCATTTCCACCTAGAATCTTATTTTTATAATGTCCTTTAGATGAGTGCAAAGATTTGATGTTGATTGAATAAAACCAGTTGGCTTCTGCAGCATGGAAGCTCATAGGTGAAGATGAGAAGCAAGTATTCAAGAGTTCATCAGATGACCTCGAATCATGGCTGTTGGCAAAAACATGAAGCACAGCCAGGACGAAAAACCTTTAATTTTGCCCGTTTATACCGAAGCAGAAGAAAGGTTTTGGTTATTCTATGCTATCACTAAGCCAACTTAAATACAGCAAACAGGACCACTTACAAAGATTACTGGTTGGACCTTAGTCCTACTAACTGATGGCTACAAAGTCCTGCATTCAGATTACCATTGGAGGGTGTTAGATCAATGGTATGACATGCCTATATTACCATTGGAGGGTAGTCAGATCAATGAACTGACATATACGTAGATCAGTGTTAGGGGTTGCTAAATCAGTTACGATCAGACATGCCTAGATTACCATTAGAGGGTGTTAGATCAATAATAAAACATGCCTATATAACCAGTAGAGGGTGTTAGATCAATGAAATAATATGCGTACATCAGTGTTAGGCGTTGCAAAATCAGTTACGATCAGACATGCTCAGATTACCATTGGAGGGTGTTAGATCAATGGTATGACATGCCTATATTACCATTGGAGGGTTGTCAGATCAATGAAATGACATACGTAGATCAGTGTTAGGGGTTGCTAAATCAGTTACGATCAGACATGTATAGATTACCTTTGGAGGGTGTTAGATCAATAATAAGACATGCATGCCCAGATTACCATTGGAGTGTTGTTAGATCAATGACATGGCATATACGTAGATTGGTGTTTGGGGTTGCTAACTCAATTATGATCAGACATGCCTAGATTACCATTGGAGGGTGTTAGATCAATAATAAGACATGCATGCCCAGATTACCATTGGAGTGTTGTTAGATCAATGACATGGCATATACGTAGATTGGTGTTTGGGGTTGCTAACTCAATTATGATCAGACATGCCTAGATTACCATTGGAGGGTGTTAGATCAATAATAAGACATGCCTAGATTACCATATCAATGACATATGACATGCGTACATCAGTGTTTAATAGGGGTTGCTAAATCAGTTATGATCAGACATGCCTAGATTACCAATAGAGGGTGTTACATCAATAATAAGACATGCCTATATTACCAGTAGAGGGTGTTAGATCAATGAAATGACATGCGTAGATCAGTGTTAGGGATTGCTAAATCAATTATGATCCCACATGCCGAGATTACCATTAGAAGGTGTTACAACGATAATAAGACATGCCTAGAATACCACTACAGGGTGTTAGATCAATGAAATGACATGCGTAAATCAGTGTTTGGGATTGCTTAATCTTTTATGATCAGACGTGCCTAGATTACCAATGGAGGGTGTTAGATAAATAATAAGACATGCCTATATTACCAGTTGAGGGTGTTATATCAATGAAATGACATGCGTACATCAGTGTTAGGGGTTGCAAAATCAGTTACGATCAGACATGCTCAGATTATACCATTGGAGGGTGCTAGATCAAAGTTATGACATGCCTATATTACCAGTAGAGGTAGTTATTATTGATCTAACACCCTCCAATGGTAATCTAAGCATGTCTGATCGTAACTGATTTACAAACTCCTAACACTGATCTACGTATGTCATTCCATTGATCTAACAACCCTCCAATGGTCAATGGTAATCTAAGCATGTCTGATCGTAACTGATTTACAAACTCCTAACACTGATCTACGTATGTCATTCCATTGATCTAACAACCCTCCAATGGTAATCTAGGCATCTACGTATGTCATATCATTGATCTAACAACCCTCCAATGGTAATCTAGGCATGTCATATCATTGATCTAACACCCTCCAATGGTAATCTAGGCATGTCATATCATTGATCTAACACCCTCCAATGGTAATCTAGGCATGTCATATCATTGATCTAACACGCTCCAATGGTAATCTAGGCATGTCTTATTATTGATCTAACACCCTCCAATGGTAATCTAGGCATGTCTGATCATAACTGATTTAGCAACCCCTATTAAACACTGATGTACGCATGTCATGTCATTGATATGGTAATCTAGGCATGTCTTATTATTGATCTAACACCCTCCAATGCTAATCTAGGCATGTGTGAACATAACTGATTTAGCAATCCCTATCACTGATCTACGTATGCCATGTTATTATTGATCTAACACCCTCCAATGCTAATCTAGGCATGTGTGAACATAACTGATTTAGCAATCCCTATCACTGATCTACGTATGCCATGTCATTGATCTAACAACCCTCCAATGGTAATCTAGGCATGTCATATTGCCATGTCATTGATCTAACAACCCTCCAATGGTAATCTAGGCATGTCATATCTTATTATTGATCTAACACCCTCTAATGCTAATCTAGGCATGTCTATTGATCTAACACCCCCTACTGGTAATATAGGCATGTCTTATTATTGATCTAACACCCTCTAAAGGTAATCTAGGCACGTCTGATCATAATTGATTTAGCAGTCCCAAACACTGATCTAAGTATGTCATTTCATTGATCTAACAACCCTCCAATGGTAATACAGGCATGTCATACCATTGATCTAACACCCTCCAATGGTAATCTAAGCATGTCTGATCGTAACTGATTTAGCAACCCCTAACACTGATCTACGTACTAGTCATTTCATTGATCTGACAATCCTCCAATGGTAATATAGGCATGTCTTACCATTGATCAAACACCCTCCAATGGTAATCTCAAACTGAGCATGTCTGATCATAACTGATTTTGCAACCCCTAACACTGATGTACGCATGTCATTTCATTGATCTAACACCCTCTACTGGTTATATAGGCATGTTTTATTATTGATCTAACACCCTCTAATGGTAATCTAGGCATGTCTGATCGTAACTGATTTAGCAACCCCAAACACTGATGTACGCATGTCATTTAATTGATCTAACACGCTCTACTGGTAATATGGGCATGTCTTATTATTGATCTAACACCCTCTAATAGTAATCTAGGCATGTCTGATCATAACTGATTTAGCAATCCCTATTAAACACTGATGTACGCATGTCATGTCATTGATCTAACACCCTCCAATCATGATCAGACATGCCTAGATTACCATTGGAAGGTTGTTAGATCAACGATATACATTGATCTAACACCCTCCAATCATGATCAGACATGCCTAGATTACCATTGGAAGGTTGTTAGATCACCGGATATGACATACATAGGACTACAATAACATTTTCGATAATACGTCATGAATACATTCTTGGTCTGGGAGCCTTGCTCTCGTCAATCAAGACGGAAGGCGATTGGCTCACGATTCATGAGAATAAAGCTGCCAGGCCAATAACGTACTCGTGATGTAATTATCGAAACTATGTATTAGTGGATGTTAGTGTATTAATGAAAATGTAGACCAGTGGTAGAGAGTATTTTAAGTAACGAAAGCTTTTTGTCATTGATATGAAATACCAAAATCAGCATAAATTAAAGAGTTTTGGATTAATAGATCATGGATATGACATTCCTAAATCAATGTTAAAGAATGTTAGATCATATATTAAATGCCTAGACAAATGTCAAAGTTTGCTAGATCACTATTACTATTAGGTCCTTCCAAAGTTTGAACTTTAGAAAATAGACAATAAGCGACTACAATAAAACGTATATTGTACAATTTTTTTACAGTGTATAGGAAAATCTATTTACATTACTACTCCAAACTTAAGCTACTTATTTAACTAAGTGTTCCAAGAGCTTTTTCAATGGCTTGCCTATTTCCTAGTGGAAAGTTGTAACTTGTCTGGCCTAAGGTTTCAGTCAGTGTGAAATACATGGGACCATGCATTGTACGAATGTTTTTCCCCAGTAAAGTCACTTGTTTGGAATGCAGGACTTTGTAACCTTCAGTTAGTAGGACTAAGGTCCAACCAGTAATCTTTGTAAGTGGTCCTGTTTGCTGTATTTAAGTTGGCTTAGTGATAGCATAGAATAACCTTTCTTCTGCTTCAGTATAAACGGGCAAAATTAAAGGTTTTTCCTCCTGGCTGTGCTTCATGTTTTTGCCAACAGCCATGATTCGAGGTCATCTGATGAACTCTTGAACACTTGCTTCTCTTCTTCACCTGTGAGCTTCCATGCTGCAGAAGCCAACTGGTTTTTCTCAATCAACATAAAATCTTTGCACTCATCTAAAGGACATTATAAAAATAAGATTCTAGGTGATTCATCAATATTGTTCTGGGAATGAGAATTTGCGGAAACTTCCCAGGGGTGAAGTTTATGATATCCTCATAATAAAAACAGACAAAAAAGTTGAGGTCACCAAGCTCATTCCGACGATTTGACAAGTGCAACATGCCAAATCCCCCCCCCCCCTCTCCCCCCATATGGCACAATCTTGACCCTTTTATGAGTTATATGAACAATTGCTCAACCGTTTATTGAATCTTTTTAACAAGGATCCTATATATTTATATACAAGAAAACAAGGTTTAGCAAAACAAAAAGCATTGACGTGCATTGTCATGGTGGCGACAAAAAAGCACGGTCAGAGACCTTCTTAAAGAAATAAAACATGCAACATGATGTGGTTTAGTGTTAGTTGCACAGCAGCCCTAGCCAGAGTTCTATCATTTTTGAAGATATATTTCCTGAAGCACACAATATCAATGTAGAGTGATTTTCTCTTTGCTCTTACTCTTACTTTATCACTTTGTAATTAGATATGTAGCATAAAAGAGCAGAATACAAAACTGATGAATCACCACATGGTTATATTTCATGGCTGAATATTTGCATTTTATTGCTTCACCAAGACAATGTTAGTAAGCCTAGGGTGAACCACTGAACCAGGTAGAGCTTTTTGCTATCCGGCCAGAATATCCAGTCGGATATGTTTGATATATAAGCTAGGTTTGAGCTTTCAATTCATTTAAGGTAAAACAATGGTTTCAATTGACTATAAAATGGCTCAATTGTTTATACTATTTTGACTCAAACACATGATTGGATATTTACACTTCATTATGTTGTTTAACAATAGTCAATCTTTTTACATTTGCATGCTCTCTGTTTCATGACTGAAAGTGTCTGACTGTCTGGCAGCAGACAAAGTAACATATGACCATATGACTCAGTTCCAGCTTGGACTTTCTTCCAGTTCCAGCCGGAACGTAAAAAAAAATGGTTTCGGGTGCACCCCTACAGGTCTAGCCTAGGAAGGCGCTTGATCATGTGTGCATGCCTATTAACTCATTAAGCCACAATGCGTCCCAGTGCACCCTACTTTTTTTGCTTGTCTAATGCCAATGAGGAAGCTCTGCACTTTAAGGGGTTAACCAAAAAATCTGACAATGTCTCTAGTTATTATGCACCTATCAATGTTAAGCCCCAGAGGGGGGGGGGGGTTTCGGGCATATGGGGGGTATTTGATTATCAATTCCATTCCCACCCTGGGGATTTTGATTAGCATTTTGGCCCATAGTATTTATTGCAATTTATTGCAAGATGGTGGGGCATTTGACCAAGATATATTTCCCGACGGTGGGGCATTTGATTGAAAATTTGCTCAAATAATCAAATGCCCCCCCCCCCCCCTTTGGGGTTTAACATTGATAGGTGCATTAAAGCCATTGAGACGTAATGTGCCCCAGTGCCCCTACTACACCAGACAATTTCACTCATCAATGGGGAAACATGCATGTTACAGTAAGTTCAGATTGTCAACTAGGCATGTAATAACAATATACGAAGTAGACTCTCGCTTAAGTAGGTGCATAGAAAATAGTGCCTTGAATGCACAGTATAGCTGCACTATTGATCAAGTATTTTGGTTTTCATCCAAGCAAGGCCTGGTACTAGTTTATATTAGTATATTTTTGTATGTCATCATCTAGTGTCTTTAATAGTAAATAGTCAACATTAACATCACTATGATATCCATATTTACCTTTATAACTTGAGTCGTTGTTAAGCCAGTTTCTGCTACAGCGCTTTCGATCATTTCGCGATAATTTAGACCAACACCGACCATTCCACGGCCGTAAAACCTTTCCAAAATATCTCTCTGGTTGTCGCTTATTCTAGTTCTCTTTCATATCTCCATTTCATTGCACAGAATCGCAAATAGACTAGAAAATCTGCTAGAAATGTTTTCAAATATGGCAGCTCAAAGCTCGAGAAGAACGTGTTACGTGTGATAGAAACACGATTGTGATTGGTTTATATATAATGATATGCGAAAGCGTCAGCGTCAGGTAGCGCAGGCGATAGTCTGGCACGGGTAATACCGAATATTCTCAATTGAGAACATATGGGTAATACCCGTTGAGGTGTATGCTAAACGGGTGAGCGAAGTAGTTGCAGTTCGCTACTGTAGCGAACTACAATTTTCAAGTATATAGCCAGTAGTTTTTTATTACTTTTTTAAAACAGTAGTTGTAGTTATAGCGAACTACATTTTGCCTAAAAGTAGCCAAGTAGTTGACTACTTTTCAAACAGCGAATCGCTATTTGCTACTTTTTAAAATTGTTAGCAACCGTTCATAGAATAGAATGATATTAAGACACGGTTTTCCTAAAAGATTATTTTACACAGTAAAGTCAAAGATTATTTTAGCGCAATGAAAAGTGGCACTCCTGAACACTGTAGTGCTTACAAAAATGTTGCTTTGACCCTTCTTGTTTACTGTTGCTACTCGTAAGTCGATTTGTTATAGGTTGTATTACAGCCTGAGCTAGTGGATGCTCCAATTACCATAAAATAAAAATATAAGAGTAGCAAAATAGCGAAATAGTTCGCTACATTTTTTAAGCAGTAGCTGTAGTCAGTAGCGAACTACCTTTGTTAAATAGTAGCAGTAGTTGTAGCTGACTACATATTTTTGAAGTAGCTGTAGTTATAGCGAACTACAAAAATTTTGTAGTCAACCCACCCTTGGCAATTCTATTGTACGTGCATCCGATCAACTCTAGAATATTGCTGCCAGACACTTCATAGCAACTTGCCAGTACTAGTGTATTTGTCTAATCAAATTGAAAGAATACAGAAACGAGCTGGCTTCGCAAGCTTTACCCAGAGGAACATTATGGTGACGCGTTAAAATTAACAGGCCTACTAGAAATACATGCATGCAATAACCCCTCGCCTGTTTTCAAAAGATGTATACTCAGTGCCGTTGCTAGCACTTCGTCTCAGGGGGTGTGTGAGGTTAGATAGAGGGGGGGGGGGTGGTTACCAAAATGTTTCCAGATGTACAAAAAATTTTCAGGACATATAATAATTTTTCCGAAAATACAGTTGTTTTCCAAATTCACTTTCTCATGTCCTGAGAATTACCTGAATTCCCCTGAAAATCTTCTGCAAATCTACTTAAATTTACCTAAAAGTGCACTGGAAATCTACCTGAAATTCCTCATGAGCAATTATCAGGGGTGTTGCACCCCCCCCCCCCCACCAGTGAGTTTCACGCATTCACGCAAACACTCTCTGATTTATTGTTCGTGTATTTCATCTCCCAAAATTTTGTGCATCATACTATAGAGCATTTTGCTGTTGTCATGGTCTAGCGTGGTTCAAATTTATGAATTTTTATCATATAAAGTATAGTGTTTTATGTACTATTTAAAACACGAGTAGGAGTGTTTTATCAGATATATAACGCGAGGCGCAGCCGAGCGTTATATATCTGATAAAACACGACAACGTGTGTTTTATCAGATATATAACGCGAGGCGCAGCCGAGCGTTATATATCTGATAAAACACGGACAACGAGTGTTTTGAATAGCTTAAAATACGACTACAAAAGAATATTAATTTGGATGAACCATAGTATAATCATGCTAATTAAGGTGAACAATTATATAATGCCACATGTGTTTTATCAGATATAAAGTCACTCCACGTGACATATTATGGCTGACATGTTTGCCACAAGGTTTATGAATTATTAATGATATTTTAAAGAGATTTCGAGCACTGATAAAAATGATAATCTCACATGTGAAATTATTCATGATAATCTCACATGTGAAAATTATCGCCTTTTCAATTATCGCTTTTCTGTAAAAATTATCGCTTTTCAAAGACTGTCCTTTATATAATAAACAGAAAAATACATGGGTGGTTGGAAATACCAGATTAAATTTTATTTTTCGTGTTGAACATGACATCTCACTCGTTCGATGCGCTCACTTGTTCGCTCCGCACTCATGTTCAACACTCGAAATAAATCTGGTATTTCGTGCACCCATGTATTATTCTCTATTTAAACTACAACTTGACTGGTTTAAATTATTATCAAGTTATCAGTGATAGTAAAAGTTGCAGATAGAAGTGTTTTGTTTTATATTATTATCAAGTTATCAGTGATCGCAAAACCTCCAAATTCTTAATTTCAAATGTTAGAATGTTAGGGTTTGTAATCCAAGTGAGAATTATATACATTTTAAGACCTAACCAGGAACGACTGCGAAAAATGCAGCACAAGGTCCTCTGGTAGGAATTGAACCTACGGCCCTGCGATTCCGGTGCAGCGCTCTAACCAACTGAGCTACAGAGTCCAGCTGTTGAGCTTTAACCGTAAGTTCATGTATATTCACAGGGAGCCCATCCCATATCTTATTGAAAGCAAATATTGAATGTACATATAGTATTTATATAGCTCAGTGCTGAATCTAAGGGCGCGCGGCCTGCCTGTTGCGGGCTGGTTGCGGGCTGACAAGAGCGCTAGAGCTAAAAAGGAAAAAATAAAGGGATGAAACATTGGCGAAGGCTGTCCGAATGTGTTCCACAGGTTGCTATGACAAATAAAAAATAAGAGTTTTATGTTGCCATAAAGTATACTAGGGCCTATTCTTCGATATCGTTCGGTTAAACTGTTCAAAATAATTGCTTATGAGAATGTTTTTCTCGATCGATTGCACATGAGTGAATGTCTGGATGTGTTCCATAGGTTGCTATGACACGACTATTTCCGATCTTGACACGATACTTCTTCGGAGTCTCCCGTTGGCAAATGGAGCAAATAAGTAGAGAACGAAATCCCCCCTTGTTGCTGAACATAATAAATGAATATGTACGTATTTATATGTGTTTTGGTAAAATTATATATTACTCTTGTTTTCTATATTTCTGACCAAATATCAAATAAAGTGTGTTTTACTGTTTACATGTATCATTAAAGTTTATAATATCATTTATTTTAATAACTTTAATATTTATAAAGGTGTGATACGGATACCATCAATTCTGGTCTCAATCATGAGCAAAAAAAATATTCGATCTTGCTGCTGAAGGGCACAATGTTTTCTTTGGTGGTCAAGGTGGTACTGGTAAGACTTTCACAGTTAAAAGGCTTGTGAGTTATCTTTCTGCAACAAAGAATGTTGCTGTAACTTGTACAACTGGCATGGCATGTGATTTGTATGAGAAGGCTAGCACTTTACATGCTTTTGCTGGCATTGTAAATTCTCGAATGAATGTGTATGAGTTAATAGTATCTGTACGAAATCGGGAAAGTTGCTTGGCAAGGTGGAAAAACACTGATACATTGATCATCGATGAAATTTCTCAACTGAGTAGAAAGGTATTTGAAGCAATTCATCACTTGGGACAGAAAACAAGAGAGAATTGTAAACCTTTTGGGGGGATTCAAATTATTGTTGTTGGGGATTTTAAACAACTTCCCCCAGTTCCAAGTGATATTGACAAAGGCGACTTCTGTTTTGAGAGTCGATTGTGGCAATCAACATTCAAACACAATGTATTACTCATGACTGTTTACAGGCAAGAACAGCAGCAGTTCATTAATTTTCGCAGGGGTATTGCATCAGGAGTTATTTCAGATGACATGCAACCCCTTATTGAGGAATTAACATCAAAAACTCTTGATGCACAAACGTTTGGATTGGAGTTTATTCCACATATTTTTTGCACTAATTTTGAGGCCAACTTTCATAATATGAATAAACTTATAAATTTACCTGGAGACATTTATGTGTATGATGCCATTGACACAGCGAGTGAGAACACTTTGAATAAAGTTACTTTGGCAAAAAGTCAGTTGAAACTGAAAATTGGTGCAGAAGTAATGCTGCTTTATAATATTTCTGAAAAGTTGAAGAATGGTACCCGGGGGAAAGTTGTCCAGTTAGAGAAAGATGGTCCCACTGTTGATTTCAAAGATGTTGGTATTGTCACCAAATTACATCGATGTACATGGTTTGCATACAAATCTGGAATGAAAGATGTTATTGTTGGGCAAAGATCTCAGTTTCCTCTGATATTAGCTTGGGGAATTACTGCTCATAAAGCACAGGGACAAACATTAAAGGCTGCTGTTGTCCACAGTGGCAATGAATTTTTGCCAGGTCAATTGTATGTTGCTTGCTCCAGAGTGTCGACGAAAGAAGGTCTGCATATTGTTAATTTTAATCCAAAGAAGCTCATTAAAGAAGATTCCCGCGTTGGTGTATTTTATTCTTCCCTATCTGATTGTCCTCCCTTGCCTGATCTCAGTTGTTGTGTATGTAGCTGTGTAGATGAAGTATTACAAGATCACATTGAAACCGATAATGTGTTCATTAATTCTGAAAGTTTGTCAGAAACTGATTTGGACAGAATTGAAAAAGTTTGCAGTGAATTGTTTGTTGAAGCAGAAGAACAAGAACATGTTAACCTAGAGGATTACATTGACTCAAATGATGTTTTCAGCTCAGTAACATCAGAAAACACAGAACAGGAAAAGAAATTACCAAATGACTTCAATGTTTTTGATTTTTTAGAGACTTTGAAAGATAAAACCAAACTGTCTTCTGAAGAAGGATCCCTGAAGAATAACATTAATACACTGCTCTCAAAACTACAAACTGAAGAGTATTTACCAAGGGTCCATATATTTCTGCAAATTTATTGGGCTCATATATCAGACAACATTACTGCAAGATTGAAAACCGTTAAGGGCAATGATAAATTCGATTTTAAAGGGATTTTGGCAGATGAAATGTTATTGTTAAATAGTATGGATATCACTGCTGCATTTTCTAAAGTTGTACAAGAAGTAGAAATTTGCACACATCATTATTGCACAATGACCGAAATGGTAAAGAAATTAAGGTCCCTATATCTATGTAAACTTTATGCTAACTGTGTTGTTCAGCATGCTGAAAATAAGGATACCAGTATACCAGTCTGGGAAATGGACAAGAACTGCCATGGGAAAGTTAGATATGTTGGTGGATGGGTGATAGCTAAACTTATTCAAGCCAACAGAAAGTACAACTGCCATGGGAAAGTTAGATATGTTGGTGGATGGGTGATAGCAATACAAACATTTCATCAACAAACATGCTAGTTAGAAGTGAATTGCATAAAAGGTTTGAATTAATCAAACTGCTTGAAAGTTTACTTGTTCATTCCAGTACCATTCATAGTACATCTGAATATTCTGGCAGTTTGGAGTTAATTGATCTAAAACAGTACAGAAATAATGCTCTGGTGTACATAAATGATGAGACATTCAGATTTTTCATGGATCTTGAACAATTTAGAGTTACCTTACTATGTCAGTCTAAATTAAATATATTTAAGTCTGATTTACTTAGCATGGCTATGTTAACTGTTAAGCAGAACAAGGATCTTTACAATCAATGGATAAACTTATTTGAAGGATATGCTGTTAACTTTTTGGACGTTTTGTTTGGCAAAGTTGTCGACAAGTATTTTCACATGGGATGTGGGCAGTTTCTAAAGGATTTTAAAAGAGACAATAACATTAAAAAAACAGAGGCCCATCGTAAGCGTGTTGTGGAAAAGAAGGCTGCGAAACAACAGAAGGATGAAAAAATAACTATCAAATGTTTGTCAGAAGATCATAGTGCAAACAAACAAGATTCCCACAGGTTACTTGTTGCTATGGTTACCAAACGACCTGGAGTTTTTAATTCCAGTGTATATAATAAAGATGAAATTAAGCACATCTACAGAGCTTATGGCATAAAGTTTGTTGCAAGTTGGAACAAATCCAAATTGAATGACTGTCTTGTCAGTCACATCAAATCTACCAATCAGATGAGTGATCCAGAATACTTGAATGGTATTCAATAACATTTTCAATTAATTATAAAATGGTTAGTAATTAGGAATATGTATATCGACCATTGTATAATTATAATTGAATGAATTTATTGATAATTCTTGATGGTGTTCGAAAAAAATAACTATCCAGTATACCTTAGATGTACTTACGCCACACCAATGTCAAACAGTGCATTGCAATGCGGGAAACATGTGTAAAAGTACAACCTGGTATTTACATGCATTGAAAACAGTATGACATAAGCACTTCTAAGGTCTATTTACATTACATTTTTCGACCATTCAAAACATTGTTAATGTTTATAACTTTATATCGAATGAAGATTTTTCTTATCTTTTAGAACGTTTTTCTTGTGTGCATGTCTATTCTAATTATGCCCCCATTAATAAACAAAAGTTTATGTCTGCATTGGTGGGAATTTTTTATGCAGTTTGATACCATGATAAAAGGCTGTTTTGTGGAAACATTACAAAATCAGAATACAGTTATTAACAATTTCTAAGTCATCAACATTGTGAATCATACCACTTGGCAATATCAACCTAAAATATCAGAATTATGGTTTGGCATTTTAGCATTGATGGCTAATGAATGTACTACTAGTTACATAGGGGAGAGATTACAAATGGGGGGGATGGGAGGAGTAATTGCGATTAGAATTGACTTGTTCATTTCTTTTTCCTTAGAACTGGTAATTTCGATGGTTTATAGAATGACAAACTTTCAACAGAACCGGTGTTACTCTTATTGGTTACAGATGTTTGTCCCAGCAGAATACTGTTGATTGTTGGTCCGTATTGGGCATATGTAGGGTTATCGTTTTGTCCATTAAGACCTCTCTGCTGACAGAACACATTTTCCACAATATTGCTGTTCATTCTGTATGCAGCAACAGAGCAACCAGGATGATTCTTAAATGCCTGTTTGCAGAACTCTCTGAACCCAATAATTGTGGATGACACATCAAACATGGTTTTATCAGACAAGAACATCTTGTTTCGATCAGATGCCTTCATATCCTGGCGGGCTGATACTGTTGTCCGCCATGATCTGAGCCATGTCAAACATTGGTCATTCTCTGTAAAACGTGGATCTGCCATTGAAGAGTAAGGCTGGTGACTTGAGAAGTTTTGTATAAGTGTACTGGTCATTTCCAAAAACTCTACTGTGGCATCCAAACAATGTGTTTCACTCTGAGTCTTAGACTGTTCAAGAAGGTGCCTTCTGAAACTCTAAAATATTTAAATCACAACACTATTGTTAATTAACAAACTTTTTATTAAACAAAGAATGTCTATATTGACTATATTAGTGACAGTTATTTATCATGGTCCCACTTTGTCAAAACAAGATAAAAGGTGGGACGATTTTATGTTTTGATTTTAGTGAAATAAAGTTAAGTTAAGTACGGTTTATTTTCTGCGAAATAACTTATTGTACTTTTATAGTACTGCAGATTTCAAAGTTGTTGAAAGCAAAAGATACTGTAGTTTGAACAACCAGTGAACAATTTTGTCAATTAAACTATATAATATCTGCATGGTTAACATCATTTCTATTATTGGCTGTTGACTTTTCACTTATGCCTCTTGACTTATTTCAATCTAAAAAAATCACCCACCTCTCATCCCGTCAAAGTGTAAACAACCCCTTATGTACACAATGTTTATAGTAAGGGGTTTAAATAACTTGAGGGTGACAAGAACAGTTATAATTACCATACAAAAACATATCACCATGAGCTAATAACATACCTTCATAAGATTTAACATATCTTTGTTAAGAACTTCTTCTGCTAGATGATTTCTCATCTTTGTGGCATATCCCAGCTCAAAGTGGTCCATGCCCAGACGGTGGTGAGCTGGTAATGAGTTTTTCTGGTCCCACTTGAAAGCTTCTATCCACTGGTGCCAAGCTATGGGATTTGGTCCGACAGTTAAATTCCTTGTTCCTCCAGGTCGACTCTTTTCTACATTGTTTCTCAATTTCTTTACATTATGCTAATAAGAAATACATTACAATACATTATAAAATAAGTAAATCATATTTACCTGGTGGTGCAAAATATATGAATATTATATTCAACTTAAGTTTGCATTTTTATAAATATATCAGACTAGTGTATGTTTTTTAATCATATATTTATACCACCATAATGTACACTCTCTGTATGCATGCTGTTGAGCCTTTTCTAGTTTGTATCAAATAATTGTATATAATGTACATGCACGAGTACTTACAGGGAAGTCAAAAATGATGATCAATGGTTTTCTTGTGTATGGATTGATGACTGTGAAATACTCTTCTTCTGGATTCTTACCACCGAATTGCATTTTGATAAAACCACGATTACTCTCCCCTCCATCACAACAACAATATGTGACAACAAATTTAGACTTTAAAAGCCAGAAAACTGCTTTCCAGAAAAGGTCATGTAATGTAGCTGCATCTGCTTCTTTGGTAGGCCAGTGTGCAAAGGGGAATCTAAAGCCAGTATTACCAAGAAATACAAACTGCAATACATGAGTTGCCATTTCAGGTTCTGAGTCCCTACCTAAATGTTGTGTATAATGAGAAAAAAATTAATAAAAAATACAGTAAACTACTCAATTACATGCTTACACCACATATTATTTATATTATGTGCACACTGTACAGTTTATTCACCTTCATTTAAAGCTATCATTGTGTCATGTAGTTCTCCCAGATCAACCAGTCCAACTAACTTTGTAATACCATTTTCTACTTTTAACTGAAGACCTTCCTAAAAATGAGAAAAATATCATAAATATAACATAATGTATTTAATTCTACACAGACAATACGTTGATCTAAATGCCCTATTTTCAGACCCCTTGATACTGGCTAGTGAATATAAAAATGTATTACCATATGTAGATTGACTGATAATTAATGAATACCTTTCATTGCATTTCTTATCAATAACACAAGAAAGTCATTTACAATATTTAAAATAATTTTTATTGACATTATGATTGAGTTTTTTATTATCGTGTACTGTATATTATTATTATTGCACACCAACTCAATGATACACAGATGCATTACATCTGTAGATGGTAAATAATATACCTGTATAGCCATTTCATCTAAAATAAGTCCACCTTCTCTTCCAAACGAGTCCAGTTTTAGTTTATCTGCCTCCCTCAACATCCATTCCAATACCTCATCATTCAATCCTGGCTTTTGTTTCACTGAGTTCTTGTACAATGATAGTAAACGACCTGATGGTAGGACAAGCACACCACTTTGTCTGAGCTCTTCGTACACTTTCGGACTTTTGATCCATAATGAAAGGCACAAACGAATAATTCTGTAGGAAAATATAGCAAATTAAACTATTACTCTAGTACCCTGCATATAAGCACAGCACATATAAGTGACTTTTATTCCATTTTTGGTAAAAAAGCTGGCATTTTATAGGCACATGCATATTTAAAATTTTGCTTATACTTATAGGCACACCCAAATATTGCACTACAGACTGACGACAATGTTTATAACTTAAACCATAAAAAATGTATTCTTTTCATGTTAAATATATACCCTACTACTTAGAAGTACTGTAAATCATCTGGCATTAGACAGAGTAAAATACCAGGTAATAAGTTATTCAAACATGCTACACAAGAAGAAAATAGATTAATTCGGCCTACAAACAAAATCATCTGTCCATATTTTAATATCTCTAAACTGAAAAATACCAAGACTGAATGGCAAATAAGAATGGGACAATGGGTTAGGAAAATGAGTTTTTAATTAACCCACTTATGGAATATAATTAAAACTTACTTTGGATGCCATCTGTTGCCCCTTGAGTCTTTCGTTTCAAGTGCCTTCTTCTGTGCCTGCCAGAACAACTTCAAATCAGGTGAAAGTTTTTTCTCATCAATGTTAGAAAACATTTTCTCAAAATCTTCACTGTCCTCTATATCAAAGTTGTACATCATTTTCAATGACTCTTTCAACCGTTGTTCTCTTTTTTCACCACTGAGTCTCATTTTCTTCTCTAACTGCAACTTTTCTTTCATTTCTCCAGTGGTCATGTATGTTTCACGTTTTGGTGGTGCACTTTTCTTATCAGTTGGTTGGATTTGAAAAGTCTTATAAAAGGAGTTGGATTTAATCTTGGAACAGTTGCCACATGTCAGTTGGTGGGGAGTCAAAAGGACTGAACAATTAACAGCCCTGTGTCTGAGACAAGGCATTTGTGCCTGATCAGCAGAACTGGAAGACCATTTCTCCGTTATTCCAACAACCGTACCAGCTCTGTTGGTGGATTTCTTATCCACATCGACTTTAAACCCCTTGCATAGTGGAGCATTCAACAAAAACGAAAACAAGTTGTCAAAATAATGTTTATAAGGAACAGCGTTTCTTACATACTGTCCGATATTTACCTCTTTAGATTTGACACGTAATTTAAACGAAAGGTCTCTATCGATTTTAAGTTCCTTCATAACCCGCTCAGTGTTACACACATCATCGGTAACATTAATCCACTCCACAAACGATTCATTCGCTTGGCAAAGAACCCATGACGGCGACAAGTATTGCATAATGTTACTCCAAGTCATTTTAGTAGGTGAATTTACAAACGAAATACCTTCGTATACATGTATTCGTTTTCCATAGCTGTTATCGTCGTCAGAGTTTATCCTAGCTTTTTGAACACCAGGAAAAATCCGTCGTACCAACCGTCCTAAATCGGCAGTCAAAATTGTATAATTTTCTTTTGAGGATGAAGCATATTGTGAGAACATTCTATTCATTTGTGCAATGTTTACTGTTTTCCCTTTACACATTTCATAGCTCTTCAAAACCCTACGAAAAATATTAGTTTATTAAAAATATAGAAAAACCATTTAAATTTTCAAAGTCAGCGATCTCGACCGTCAGGAAAGTTCAATCAAATAGACGAAATGACGAATAAAATTTGAATAACTTACCAGTCAACCGCTATATTATCGGGAATATGCAGATTTGGAGATGACAAGTTTGTAATCTGAGTCTGAGTGATATTTAAAGTATCTGAAAGAATTCCTTTTGTTGACATTTGAACGCGATAGGATTACGAAGTCAAGCCGATGATTGACGATGTCATAGCAACCTGTGGAACACATTCGGACAGCCTTCGCCAATGTTTCATCCCTTTATTTTTTCCTTTTTAGCTCTCGCGCTCTTGTCAGCCCGCAACCAGCCCGCAACCAGGCAGGCCGCGCGCCCTTAGATTCAGCACTGAGCTATATAAATACTATATGTACATTCAATAGTTGCTTTCAATAAGATATGGGATGGGCTCCCTGTGCTCGTGATCCACCATTTATGTCCCCGCTTGTTAAGCATCTGTGTAATGTACGAAATAGGGAACTTATGAGAGGCGCTGATACTGACCTAATTCAACAGAAGATAAATAAACTTATTCGAGAAAACCAAGTCAAAGCCATTTATGACGTTAAAGGAATTATTGGCATACCAATGAAGATTTTATTGCTTCCTGAGCTTAGTATATTTAAATAGACAAACTTGACATGGGACACATGGGTATTTTCCCCGTAATTTTCTGATCACATGAATGTAATGCGTGCAGGAAAACGGAAGGGAGAGGTGATATACATATCTATAGCAGAATGCGCATCTGGTTCATTCTGCTCTTCGCTTTGGTAGCGCAAAGTCGTCTGTATTTTAAAGTCAAGTTTTTCCATCAGGTAATCTTTCTTTCATTTTATATCTGAAAGTTGTAATGTCTGGGTGTGTTCCAACTATTTTACTTCTCGGGCATTCCTTTGCCCGTCGTTTACGGGACGACTTGGAAGCGCACTTTGATTTACGCGCTGCCCCAAATTTTCATCTACCCGAATCGGGCAATGTTTCTTTGTTGGGTACGGGTGGCAGAACTGTAGATAAAGTGCTTAAATATGATCTCTCATGGGTCAAAAAGTATAAGCCCGATATCGTGATTCTTGAAATGGGCACTAACGATTTGTCGGGTCACACCCCTGAGGTAGTGGGGTCGAAACTCGATGATCTTGTGCACATTCTGCGCGATCAGTATAAAGTTCGCGTTGTTGCTGTGTGCCAGGTGATTAATCGGAATCTGCCTCACACTCAGGCACTGATAATGCGTTTAATACCAAAGCCGCTCTTTTACGCCAGTACCTGTCTGTTGTCCTTGCTGAGGAACAAGGCATTTTTGTGTGGGAACATAGGGAGTTTTCTCACCCTGATCGTCTCTTGTTGTCCTCAGATGGTGTGCACTGTAATGCACAGAGACAGTACTGTTTATACCGTAGCTATCGTGGGGCCATCTTGAAAGCTCTCACCATGTTATAGCCCTTAGCTCCAATATGTGTTCATTTTACGCCTTTGGTACAGACATTATTATTGCATAACTGTTTGATAATTATGGTGCACTATATTATATACTCTTTTATATTTTACCCCTATGTATGTGGTTGCCGTTTATGTACCACTACTATATGTTTATGTTATATGGGCTAGAGCAACATGACTGTTTTCAGATGCCCACGTTGAGATTTCAACATTGGGTTTTTTCTACACAGGACATATTCATGATTTGCGCTGGTTATATATACGTACAATTCGCAGCTTCTTTAACAGTTTATGTATCTGTTTTGTTTCATGTAGAGTACATGTGTGTGGAGTGTTCTTGTAGTTTCCTTGTGTTGTATATAAGATGTCTTTTCTATAGTATAGGTATATATGACTTGCCGCTCCTGTGTCAAGGAAAAAATGCATGTCTAAGTGGGATAGAGCAATTATTGTTTTCAGATGCCCACAGTTGTTGTCAATATATTGTGGGACGGTGCGGCATGTTGTTTTCAGATTGCCCTTGTATATTATTTTTTGCGGCGTTAAAGGATAATCAATTGCGGCTACCTTCGCTGTATGCCATGATTATTCTGCTGCTTATATGTTGTTTTATTTGTCACCGTTTCATAAATATGTAAATGGTTGTGCAATATGAATATATGATGTCTGTTATTTTCCAAAATTCCTCTTGTCTAATATTCCAGGGCCTGATGTGGCTCCCGTTAAGCAAAGTCTTCGGTCTTTAGTTTTTTCTTTCAGAATGCCTGCTACTCGACCTAGCACAAGAGTTCAACGTCGTGCACAACCAGCAGCACCACGTCGTCCATCCTCTCGGCGAAGAACAGCAACCGCCAGTGCCACCACTATGCAGCAACCAGAGTCAAGTGGAGTCAGTTGTGAGGCGTCTTCCTCCGTGGCCACAACGTCAGCACCTGATGCAGCATCGCCAGCGACAACTGTTCCTGACGAAACGGTTCAACGGATCGTCTCCGCCGTCTCCCAAGCTGTGCTAGCGTCACTCAATGGAGCCTGCGCCACTACTCTTCCGCCGCCATCTTCAGCTGTGGAAACGAGGGAATTGCCTATGGTAGCGTCAGGTATAGCTAGCTTTGCAGACGCTACTATGCAGGGGCCGGTAGCGTCTGCCTTAAATAATCTTTCAGGTGAGACTAGTTTTATCCAAGTCTCACCGCCTGTAGAGCCGGGTCTGCCTAAATTTAATTCCACCATTGATGCGAATGTGAGCGCAAAAGTTAAGGCCAAGATTTGGTCTCACGAATTCATCGATTTTGGTGTTTTAATTAGCTCAGGGGCAGGTGATACCCGGTATCACTTGTCTGTGAGCTCCCAAAGTATCACTTGTCTGTGAGCTCCCAAAACGGTTCAGCTTTGCCGACGTTGTCTTTGGAACCGTCCCAAAAGCCGAAAGCCATTGCTAACATTGGTGCATGGACTTCGGCTTTTCAAATTTTTGTAGGGGTGTACACTGCCAAATATCCAATGGAGGCCCCAGCATTGATGAAATATAGTGAAGTTGTCCGGGATTTGGCCGTGCGAGGGGCTGACTGCCGCTTTTATGACTCGCAATTTCGTCTCTTGCGTCAATCTAATCCGACCGAGTTGCCATCTCGAAAATGATGGAAAACCGTTAACCAAATTACTGGGAGAGAATCTAGGTCGGAAAATATTAGTAATATTATCGATCCAGAAATTATGAATGCTTACTTCCAAGGTATAAACACTGATAATGAGTACGTGAGACCTGATCCATTGACAATCCCTGAAGGAACTAGAGTTCCAACTGTTGACATCAAAACTGTTGAAAACTTTATGATGAGACAAAAACAAACATCACCTGGTCCGGATGGTATTCCGTATTGGGTTTGGAGGGATTTTGCCTGCTATCTTGCACCAGTTCTTACATATGTATTGAATTCTTCTTTGAGACAGCAGCGTGTACCTAGTATGTGGAAGCTAGCGAATCTAAGCCCATTACCTAAGGAATCTCCGTTAACCGAATGCGATCAATTGAGACCAATATCGTTGACTAA
>CACRXK020005097.1:0-25836 GCA_902702795.2 Paramuricea clavata
TCATCATCACCATCACCATCACCATCACCATCATCACCATCATCACCATCATCATCATCATCATCATCATCACCACCACCATCATCATCATCACCACCATCATCATCACCACCATCATCACCACCATCATCACCACCATCATCACCACCATCATCACCATCATCATCATCATCATCATCATCATCATCATCATCACCATCATCATCATCATCATCATCATCATCATCATCATCATCATCATCATCATCACCACCATCATCACCACCATCATCACCATCATCATCACCATCATCATCACCATCATCATCACCACCATCATCACCATCACCACCATCACCATCATCATCACCATCACCATCACCATCACCATCACCATCACCATCACCATCACCACCATCACCATCACCATCACCATCACCATCACCATCACCTGATAGGGCTATCCATCATTAAATAAAGTTTGTTTGGTGTTTCCAGTTTCATCCCATTGTAACAGTGCATTATTCTAATTTCCATCCAGACTCATTTACACTCTACTATGTGGGTGACGCCTACAGCAATAACAAAACAAAAGTGGACTTGACTTTCAAGAACATCGCTTGGAAATCAGACCGAGAAACAAAGTTCAAGAACCCAGACAATATGGATGAATTCAAAGAATTTGCCAAACCTCCCAACTGGCCAAAACCAGTCAACGAGCTAGACACGACAGAGGAAAGCAACAATGGTTTTCAAAACCAAGAATTTATTGTTTGGATGAGGACTGCAGCCTTCCCAAAATTCCGTAAGCCTTATCGGAAAGTCGTACACGAAAATGACTTTGGAGATGGTTTGCCCAAAGGAAAATATTGGTTGCATATCAATTACAGTATCCTTTATCCTTACTTTGAAGGCACAGCCTTTTGAATGATGGTTTTTAAGGTGCATTTCAGCCCTTTCAATTGAAAAAAAACTAACTAGGAAAATCAATTAAGCATAATTCAAGATCAATAAACTCAATGTTTTTAACAATAAAAATGTTTTAAAATGTTGAAAACCTTACGTTTGCTGATCTTGAATTATGCTTAATTGGTTTTCCTAGTTAGTTCTCTCAATTAAAAGGGCTGAAATGCGACTTAAAACCATCATTTAAAAGGCTGAACTGTGCCTTTGAATTATCATGAAACATAGATGACTGCTGTCTTATAGTTGAGTTAAGGTCACAAGCACAAGGGTAGCAGGACCCAAAATAACGAGAGATAGGTCTCCTGTCAGAATGACCAGTATATTAACGGCTTATTGACCGAGCGTGAGGTCTGTACTGTGAAATATCAGACCGAGGTTTTTTAGTATGCAGAGAGGGACGAAGGAGCGAGGTCCATGCAAAAAACAGAGGTCTGATATTTCACAGTACAGACCAAACAAGCGAGGTCAATAATCGGTTTATTATATGGCTGAACTGAGTCTGTGAGCATATGCTTTTCGCGCGAATTAAATCGGCTGTCGTCAGTTTCACTGGGTAACAATATACGGTAGGCATGCATGCTCAATTTGGTTGTTTGAAATTTTTATCTGTACAGTACAATTGGAAATTTAAAAAGCAAAATTTTTTTCTGTTTGCAAAGCAAAAATTTCTCGCCAGATAAACGACATCCGGGACACCGATCCAGATACGGAAAATACGGACCACGATATGGGTTTTTACGGACCGCTTGTCAACCAATCAAAATAGAGAATTTTGAAAAGCCATATAATAAACTGTATTAACCTTAACCTATAATCACCTCAGACTACCCAGTGACCAAATTTGACGGTGAAAAGCGCTTCATAATCAGCAATACCTCGTGGCTTGGTGGCAAGAATTCTTTCCTAGGAATTGCATATCTTGTCGTCGGCTCTATCTCTGGTTTTATGTCTGGAGTCTTTTTCTACGTTCACTTGAAAGTCAAGTCTAGGTGAGTACGTTTCATTTTTTTCACTTTGTATTAGTATGGATTCCATATGATCGTAAAGATGGAGGCACGATTTTTCTCATCAGCCGAAATACAACATTTTAGAACTGAAAATACGCGGAGTGATTATAACTAGACTTATGAAATTGAGGTATAAACTATTATAAACTGGCCGTTGAGAAAGATCGTGACTCTGTTTTTACGACCAAATGGAAACCAAGTTTAAACTGGACCTCTAGGGAGAACATTTTAGAACTTCTAGGGAGAACATTTTAGAACTGCACTTTAGTTTCTGAAACTTTATGCAATTTCCAACGTATATCATGGGAGACTTTTTTTGGCTTTCATATTTGTTGAAAAGGTCACGGGTTCTACCAGTTTAGAGTTTGGTTGATAATTTTTACTTTTGATCTAACTTATCTAAATTTTAGCTTAATTAAACGATCTGTATTTATTAAACCGAACATGAAATATAATTTATATTCATTGAAAGAATTAAAATCATAATTAAAACTCTAATTAATATATAATGAAAGTTTAAATTTAAATTTTTTCTTAATTTGTTACAGACGTCATGACCAGGTGGACAACGTAGCTTTGGGCAGCTTGAGAAATTAATCTGTAATTAACCACGACGTTTCATGGTCAACGTCTTATAAGGCTAAAAAAAATGTGGGTTTCCGGTTTCTTCTTATAAAAACTTAGGTAGGGTAGGTCGGTTTTAACTTTTTTTAAACTTTGTTTTTAATTTTCCGAACAAGCGGACGCCATTTTGTTTAGTCAGTGCTTCCACATCCAAAGATAAATTTCCCTAATATTGCCTCAAATTTCAATTTTCCACAAACTTTTTCCTCTAAGTGGAAACACTTACAACCGTGATCCAATAAAAAAGTTTAGGGTCGGGATTTCGACGTCCAAAAGCTAGGTAGGGTCGGGAAACCGGAAACCCACATATTTTTTTTTGGCCTAAGTTACTATTATGTTAATATTTAAGTTTAATTAGCGTTTTAATAATCTAAGTTTAATCATTATGATTATAATGTTCCAAGTTTAATTATGTTGTTTTTTTAAAGAACTAAATATATAGAACTTACCGCGTGTAGTCTTCCTCTACCTTTTGACGAGATCCCGTGACCTTTTATCACAAATTTAAGAATTGTCAATTGAGGATGAGAGTTGCAACTCTCGCTTGTTGCTCGTAATATTCACTCAACTCTCATGCAACTCTTGTTCTCGTTTGACCGGGGCATGAGAGTTGAGAAAACTCTCATGTAAACTCTCATGAAACTCTTGTTCTTGTTTGACCGGTGCTTGAGAGTTGAGAAAACTCTCATGTAAACTCTCAACTCTCATGAAACTCTTGTTCTTGTTTGACCGGGGCTTGAGAGTTGAGAAAACTCTCATGTAAACTCTCATGAACTCTTGTTCTCGTTTGACCGCGGGGCATGAGAGTTGCATGAGAGTCAACTCTCATGCAAACTTTCGCTTTCCAATTCTCATCCTTGTTTGACCAGAGCTAATAAGCATTAGCCATATTTATATTAGAAGGCTGACAAAGTGTAACTAGTATGCTTGATGTCAAATATTTATTGTAAATTAATTATATATCTTGTTCATCTTCACTGGATATTATTTTGGTATTTTCATTATTGTGCATGTTTGTGAAAAAATTTGGTAAAAGAGCGTTTGCACATGACATCACAGCCGCCATGTCGGTGTTCCAATTCAAATGAATGTTAATCAGACTCTTTTGTCTAGAACACCAACATGGCCGCCATGGCTTTTGTTGATTTGGTCCCTGGGGAATGATTGCAAACGCTCTATACCGACAGCACAGCAATATATTTCTCACTGATCTTGATACTCTTGTGGGCGAAGCTTGAGAATAGGTTCATTTCTTGTGTAAAAGCGTTGTCATAGGCTAGTTGTGTGCTTGATTTGCACAGTACAACTCAAGTTGTAAGCAGGTTGCATGCGACAGTTTTAGCCAAAAGTTGTGCGGTGTAAATCGGTCCTAAAACGTTCCATATGTAAACGTGAAACTCCACTCCTTGCATTAACATATTCTGCACGTGTTGCAATAAACTGTGAAGAATTAGAAAATGCATGTTTTTGATATTATATCGTATAATTTTCTTTTTCGTCAATTTTTAGTGCGGATCCACAAAATCTTCTTCTTGGAGATGATAGCAATTGAAAAAGTTAGAAACTTTTGTAAATAATCTAGTAAAAATTCTAAGGTAAATTGTACGCAAAACAGTCCATACACACAAATACGTACAAGCTTGGTGGTAAGAAAAACAGTTTAGAACTGATAGAGCTATCCAGTATAAATAAAGTTGGTTAGTTTAGGTTTCCTTCTGTAGTAACACTGGATCAATAAGAGATGATCCTTACTGGACCTCTAGGAAGAACAGTTTAGAACTGATAGAGCTATCCAGTATAAATAAAGTTTAGTTTAGGTTTCCTTCTGTAGTAACACTGGATCAATAAGAGATGATCCTTACTGGACCTCTAGGAAGAACAGTTTAGAACTTATAGTCAAGAGCTATCCAGTATAAATAAAGTTAGTTTAGTTTAGTTTAGGTTCCCTTCTGAAAAAAAAAATAAAAAATGAAACACTTGTTTGTTTCGAAATGACACTTATTTGTTTTTAGTCCAGTTTTAGTTTGGGGTCAGTGCTAATCATCCCGCACTTCGTGGAATGCGCGCGTGATTTAAACTTTGTCAAATTCAAACATGGCGAAATAAATATTGAGTTTGGAAACAAAAATATTAATTTTTTACTTGTTGAAACCAGTCCTATCTCTCTGGATATAGAGGTAAAAAATATGTAGAACGTTAAGTATTTTATGTGCCAAAGCACACCGAATGCTTTTAGACTTCCAACTAGCTTTTAAATAAGCTTTTGAAGCGTCGAAACATTAGCAAATTTTAAATCCGAAATTTAACAAATGTTTACGCAGTCGGCGATATTTCTAACAATGTGTTGGATTCGTGTAGGCCTCCTGCAGTAACCTTACAATACAACGGATAGAGAAACGCTTGAATTAATGTAGAACATTACAGAGTTTGTATAATTTTGAAATAAAATGGCAGAAGAAGGTATTTTGTCAGATTTTGATTTGGACTTGGCTCTCCAAGGACTGGAAATGCGAGGCGACGCTGGAGAAATGGAAAGAATTGTCAAATCTTTGGGCGAACAGATTAAATTGTCTCGGGAAAGGTTTGTTCGTATTTATATTATAAGCTTGTCAGTTGTCTGCCAAAATTCAAGACAAAACCGGATAGAATTGAATTTCATACCTTTCCCGCCTTTCCGTAGCGGCGCGAAAAAGCACCTTCCGATACGGAATGTACAACTTTCAGAAACTGAACGAAACAACATCTATCCGTTGCAATAATTCCTCTGGAAACAGCGTTCCTAAAAGGTACGGATAGCTGTTTTTTCACGTCGCTACGGAAAGCTATTCCTCGTACAAGTGTAAACCATAAAACCGACAGTATTAAATGTAGCTTCGGTATGATATTTTATGTCACTTAAAAATTAAAGCCAATTGTCAGCTATCAGTTAACATGTTTTGCAAGATGTCAGTCGAAAATTGTAATTTTGACTACCAATTTCAAGACTGAAAATTGTATTTTCGACTTGCAAATTTGATATAACCCAGTTCAGACCATAAGAATTATCATGTATTATATAAAGTATAGTGCTTCATAGAGATTTTGAGCACTGATAAAAGTGACAATCTTGCATGTGAGATTATTTATGATAATCTCACATGTGAAAATTATTGCTTTTCAATTATCGCTTTTCTGTAAAAATTATTGCTGTCATTTATATAATAAACAGAAAAATACATGGGTGCTTGGAAATAGCAGATTTATTTCTCGTGTTGAACACGATATCTCCTTTGTGAGATATTGTGTTCAATACTCGAAATAATTCTGTTATTTCCATACACCCATGTATTATTCTCTATTTATCTTGCATTTAGTGGCAAAAGAATAGAATACAGGCAAGTATGTCACTTTGGCTATAGAGCCTCATTTTTGTATAAATCACAAAATCGAGGCTGTATAGCACAGAGTACTATACAGAAGTCCACCTCCATAACGTAGTGCTATTCGTCATGATTCTTCATTCAGCAAGTACCATAAACAGAAGGAGCCCCCCTGGAAATATTCAAAACGGCACACATCCGGGTGGGGTTATGGTACTTGCTAAGTGACGAATCATGACGAATAGTGCTTATGCAAAAAAACAATGGAGGTGGCCTTCTGTATAGTATTCTGTGTGTATAGTGAGGGTGACATGCTTTCCAGAAGCATGTATTGCAGAGAGATATTGTAATTAATTTTCGTGAGCCTATAGCCGTGTTTACGCTACAAACCTAAGCTTGACCTAGGGCTAGCTTTGGATTAGATTTTAGTAGTGTAAATGCACTTCGGTTTGGCCTGGGCCAGGAAATCTGGGCCACCTGTTCTGATGGGCCCAGATTTCCTGGTCTAGGCCAGGCTGAAGTGCGTTTACACTACAAAAATGTGGTCAAAAGGTGGGCTTAGGCTCGTAGTGTAAACACGGCTTATGACTGTCACCATCTCGTCTCAGAAGTTGACCACGATCTGCTGTCCTGTAAACAGTTTTAAAACCTACCAATTCCTTGGTTGATGTGCACCTCCAGTTTAAAAAGTAATGATCAATATTTTAGTATCGAAAAAGAGTGGAAAGCATTAACTGAGGAAGCTCAGATCTCACTCGAAACTGATGTTGGTTCGATAAAAGATTTTACACAATATCTACAGGACAAAGTTGAGCTGGAAGGCCACATTTGTAGCACAGAACCAATTAATTTGAATGTATTTCTTAATAATGTGGTAAGTGGATAGCTCTATCAGTTCTAAACTGTTCTTCCTAGAGGTCCAGTAAGGATCATCTCTTATTGATTCAGTGTTATTACAGGAGGAAACCTAAACTAAACTAACTTCCTCTCTATCAGGTACAAGCTTTGGAAAGAAATGTAGGACAAGAAGAGAAAATTCTTGATGAGCTTACATCCTTTGCTGCTGAACAAGGTTTAATCCTGCCGACCGCTGAAGCGGATTCAAGTGTTGTCAACATTAGACAATCTACTGCCTCGTTAAATGTTGTTTTGAACGACAATGAGGAAACCACAAGTGCACTGTGGGATAGAATTAGGAGCATGGTTGGCAGGGGTTTGCTTGCAAGTATTGACAAGATGACACCAAGTGACGATAAATATGAATTTGAAGTTCTTCTTACAGAGGTAAGTCAACTTCATATATGGTCATAGTTACATAGTTGTGACTTTCACCATGCATAAAAATCACCACCATCATCTGAATTCATTATCACCACCATCATCATTATCACCACCATCATCATCATTATCACCACCATCATTATCACCACCATCATCATTATCACCATCATCACCACCATCATCATTATCACCATCATCACCACCATCATCACTATCACCATCATCACCACCATCATCATTATCACCATCATCACCACCATCATCACCACCATTATCACCACCACCATCATTACTATCACCACCATCATCATTATCATCACCACCACCATCATCACCATCACCACCATCATCACCACCACCATCATTACTATCACCACCATCATCATGATTTTCACCAACATCATCACCAACATCACCATCGTCACCACCATCATAATCACCATCATCACCAACACCATCATCACCATCATCATCATCACCATCATCACCAACACCATCATCACCATCATCACCATCACCAACACCATCATCACCAACACCATCATCACCATCATCACCATCACCAACACCATCATCACCAACACCATCATCACTATCACCATCATCACCATCATCATCATCAACACCATCATCATCATCACCAACACCATAATCACTATCACCACCATAATACTGCTATCCTCATCTTTATAGAAAATAAAACTTCTTGAAAAACTCAGCATGTTATACACCCCAAGTGATGTATGGAAAAAATACCTCACCATCAGAAACCAACAAATGAAACGCTTCCTTCAAAACTCAGCACACTTGGATGGTATAGAACTTGAACACCAGTGCCCACCGGATGAGAACATTCCTGGCGAGGTCACGTGTTTGCTGCGTGTAAGTCACACCCTGGACATGATGTTTGAAGAAGATTATAATATTGTGTTGCTTGGTATGTTTCCTGAGGCAGTCCAGATGCAGCCTGATGAGGTATGCCGATTCATAACAGCGGTTGAAATGACCCGGACAATTTGCATGTTAGACTAAATTTTAATCTAAGTAAAGAGAAGGGAATCTAAAACCACTGCTAAAAACTGTAAAAAGAACATAATGAAATTAGTAAAGCTTGGAAAATATAGGCTTGCAAAGTTTTTCAAATTTTGTATATGTTTGTATTACGTGCGGAAATTGTTAATATACTTCACCAGGATCCAGTATTATCATGTGAGCAAATAAAGCAATACAGTTGACTAATAGACCTTTCCCCTTTTGAGTGAAATTTTGATTTAGACAAGTCTGGACAAAAATTGCAGCACAGCTTGAAAGAGAATTACAAAATTAGTAATATTCCCAAGTTTCGTTGCGGAATGTTGTAAAATGCGGATAATATAGCCTTGCGAAGTTTGCCGTTTTTCAGTCATTTTGTATTACGCCCGGGAAATTGATAATCGGATTATCAAACTGATTATCAATTTCCCATTTGTAATACAAAATGACTGAAAAACGGCAAACTTCGCAAGGCTATATTATCCGCATTTTACAACATTTCGCAACGAAACTTTGGAATATTACTAATTTTGTGATGCTCTTTCAAGCTGTGATGAAATTTTTGTCCAGACTTGTCTAGATCAAAATTTCACTCATAAGGGGAAAGGTCTATTGACTCATGCATGATAGCATTAACACGAAAACGAAATTCCAGGTCAATGACCTGGAACCTCGTTTTCGTGTTATAAAGCTTATTTCCACATTTATTGGTCAAAATAAAGAATTATTTTTCGCGCATGTCTTGAAGAAGGATGTTCTGCTTCTCTGTGCATAGCCCATGAGAAAAAACATGAAATCCTTTCCATTTAAGGTGGTCCTAAGTTGAAAAGAGTGTAGTTGTGACGTAATTATTGAAAGGGTGTATTTAGGCTTAACAATTCAAATTAATTTTAGGTGTACAGCGTGTATTCTCTCATCCTCGTTTAATTGAGGCTGATCAATTCAATGAATTTTAGGTGTACAGCGTGTATTTAAAAGACTTCAGCAACGAGTTAAATGAGGTCGTGAAACGCCTCCACACTTTGGGAAGAAAAGGATCGGAAAAACTCGAGGACAACACAGGAAATACTTTATCTAAGAAGATTCTCCTGGCTCTGAGGCAATGTGTGTTAGTGGCGTCCTCGGCTGACGCGTGTACAAAGAAGTTTTTACTAAGTCTACACTCCTCTGAGGGTAAGCTTCAGATCACGCTGTCCTCAATGGATGACTCCAGTTATGGAGTAAATTTTGATCTAGGCAAGAAGAACCAAATCCATTACCACAGCTAGAAAGAGCATGTTAAAATTAGTACAATTGCAAAGTTTGATTGCGAAATGTTGTAAAATGAGGAAAATATAGCCCTGCGAAATTTGCAAATTTTGTATTAATTTGTGGCACCACTTTCGGCCCAAATGTGTTGCATTTTCCCGCGTGTAATACAAATTAATACAAAATTTGCATATTTCGCAGGGCTATATTTTCCTCATTTTACAACATTTCGCAACCAAACTTTGCAATTTTACTAATTTTAACATGCTCTTTCTAGCTGTGGTGATGGATTTTGTTTTTCTTGCCTAGATCAAAATTTAGTCAACATAGCTAGAATCATCCTTTCATCTATTCTACTATTTTGTTTTACAAGATTTGCCAAGCACCAATAGACCCATTGCACTGACGTCACAAATCCTTAGAGTGTCCTCCAGATGCTCCCTAACAAAATCTGTTCGGGTACAACAACCACATACAGCGCGAAAATTAACCATTTTAATACAAAATTATTATAAAGTTTTACAAAATTTGCTTTGTTTACAAAAGTTATATTATGCATAGATTGCTAATTTGTCCTCCAGATGCATCATCACCGGCGATATGACGTCATGTGCAAGGGATCTATATAAATACCACTAAACCATTGCACAATATTGCATAAGTTACATGCAGTACACGCAGGTACGGCATGACCACAGAGATAATCTCCACTAACGGAGTCCCGAAGAAATACTAACAAAACATCTACATAACTATTGTCTGTGACTAAACTGTCAACAACATGTTCTTACATATAACGATTAACGTACACATTTGTCTATCATATTTGAGATTCTGGCTTTGACTCTCGTTTTGACTTTCATATTTAGAACCTTGTGGTATGCTGGGAATAAATTTTGGTTCATCTTTCTCTATCTCATCAATATCCGCATCCCAGGTGGAAGTGAACACCACAAGCGAAGGTAGGCGTGGCACAGATCTCTCTGAGAATCTGCTTACTGCTTAGAACTGATAGAGCTATCCAGTATAAATAAAGTTAGTTTAGTTTAGGTTTCCTCCTGTAGTAACACTGGATCAATATGAGATTATCCTTACTGGACCTCTAGGAAGAACAGTTTAGAACTGATAGAGCTATCCAGTATAAATAAAGTTAGTTTAGTTTAGGTTTCCTCCTGTAGTATCACTGGATCAATAAGAGATGATCCTTACTGGACCTCTAGGGAGAACAGTTTAGAACTGATAGAGCCATTCATGCAGTATAATAAAGTTCAATCAAGTGTAAATAAAGTTTAAGTCCTTCTTTCTAGTTTCATCAGAACTCTCACCGGAGGAAGTGGTGCGAGACGAGCCAGAAGAGCTCGATACAGAAGACCATATTTGGTCCTGGCAGGAAGTATTTAAACCAGTCGTGAGTAAACTGGCACTAGCTATCTCGGAAACCATCCAATCAGAGACGAGATCTGCTCTTCAGAATGAAATGCAGGAGTATGAGAAGAGCCATCTGAATTACGAAGCTGTCGACATTACAGGTTTGCTTTGTAGCGATAATTATGTTTAAGAAATCCTGTCTCGAGGCACGCGATTTGAAAGACCATCGTGTATTCTTGGTTTAAAATGCGTTTTCGACCTGCAAAGTACGGGTGGGCTTTGATCCTAGTTACTTGAGCCTGGTTTACATTGTAAAAGTTTCTGTGATCACAGTAGAAATTTTGCATAGGAAAATTCTTAGTTTTGAAAGATTTGTAAGAAATTTTCGAGGAACAGATTCAATGTTAACACATGAGTTCGTTCCCTCAAACATTTCTAACAAATCCTTCAAAATGCATTCCTTCCTGGCAGCACAACCTGGAGACAAGCATTTCATGCAGATCAGTAACAGTATTTTTGTGCCAAATCTGCATGTGCATAAATATATAGTGTTCTGCCTGACCATGGTTTTCAATTCAAGGAATAATGCCTGTCAACCATATGTTGTTGCGCCCACAGTGGGACATGGGTGTTAAGATGTCCTTCAAATTTTCAATAGCAAATCTTCATTTAAACGAATTTCCTGCAGCTGTTTAACATTTCCTGCGAGCAGTGCTCGCCTATTCTTTCCACCCCTATATAGGAGACTGCTTCGACCCTAGTAAATCTTTAATTTCTCATTTTAGAAAATGTTGTTGATGATACTTTGGACTATCCAAAACTCATCTCCAAGGTAAAGTGGTAAATAATATTAGTATAATGGCGCGGCATTGTCAAAGGCGATAAAATGTTATGTTTTAATTTGAATTTCAGAGTTGCAGTGTAATAATGGCGAAGATGGATGAACTCGCTCCTTTCCTTCTTCTAAAGCCTGGAAAGGAGTTTGAAGCTGTGAGAAATTCCTACGTAGAATCACTGACAACCAATCTGATGTCGTATCAATGCAGACTTGTACAGGTATGGAATCATACACTGGAAATGATCTAAAATGACATTGGAAATTAGCCATTCAATCGATGATTTCAGCTGCAGATGAAATTTTGATCTAGACAAGAAGAACAAAATCCATTACCATAGCTGGAAAGTGCATCGTAAAATGAGTACAATTGCAAAGTTTGGTTGCGAATTGTTGTAAAATGAAGAAATATATAGCCCTGTGAAGTTCGCATATTTTGTATATATTTGCATTACGCGCCGGAAAAATAATCATTTTTGAGCCGAAAGTGGTTGTTATTTTTACCGCGCGTGATACAAGTATATAAAAATTTGCGAACTTCACAGGGCTATATTTTCTTCATTTTACAACATTTAGCAACCAATCTTAGTTTGTAGTTTTACTCATTCTAGGACGCTCTTTCTAGCTGTGGTGTTGGATTTCGTTCTTCTTGCCCAAAATTTAGTCTATAGCCGGAATCGCCCAATGATGATTCAATCAGTTAATAGATCTTTTCCATCTTTTCCCATTCTTCATGCCAACAACTGTCTTACACTAAATATGTTTTCTGTTTCCTCAAGATAAGTTCAGACGTGCCAAGATCTTCTCCAGTTCAAAATCTTTACCTGGCTTTCAACTCAGCTGTGTTCATCAAACTTACTCTCCGACGATTTGAGGAAAATTACGGAAATATTACAGGGTAATTTAATTCATGCACAGAACATTTCCCTGCCATAATCCTTACTGGAACTTTAGGGAGAATTAACCGTTTAGAAGTGTAACTCCCGTATCATTTGATTATATAGATCTCTATCATCAGTGTACCGTGACTTGGGCGAATCTCTAAATGAGAAAATCTTCAGTTACCATTTCTCTACAATTGCCACAGTTGTTTTACAAGATGTTCACAGCCATCATTGGATGAACCAGAAAGAATTTTTTGAGGTAAATGAATCTCACTATTGGAGTTGTTTTCGATTCAAGAACAGAAAATATTGGTTCAACTTCGAAAACGATTCCTAGATTGGCTTAAGCAATCTATTGTTTCATATTTCAGGGAGAGAGGTGTTCGTTTTCCGTTCAAATGTGGAACTACTACATGCAAGGTTTACAATATGACCTCTGGCAACTGTGTCCGCCATTAAAGTCTCAAGAATTCTTCACTTCTGTTGTCCAGTACTCGCTGGCTTGTTTTGTCAGGCGATATTCTAAAGCTTTGCCCAGCTATAGGAGGACTAAACTGTTTAGGTATGGTGGGAGGTAGGGAGGGTTAACGCCCATTTCCACTCAAGAAAATTTTCCACGGACGGAAAATTTTCCGAAAATATCATTGTTAAAGTTTGAAAATTTTTTTCCGACGGAAAATTTGTATCGCGGCCAATCACATTTTACAAATTTTTCTTTGCGAGGAAAATTTTCTTGACTGGAAATGGGCCTTTAGGAGAAAGGATGGTTGGGAAGGATGGTTGGGAAGGATGTGGGGCAGGGGGGAGGTAAAAAGGAGCGAGGGAGGAAAGAAGGAAGGGTGGGGGAAGGGAAAAGGTGGGGAGGAAAGAGGGGGGAGGTGGAAGGAGGTGGGGGGAAGAAAGTAGGGTGAGAGGAAGGAGGGTGAGAGGAAGGAGGGGGAAAGATGGAAGCGGGAGGGGGAAGGAGGGAGAGAGTAATGGGGGAAGGAAAGGATGCAGGGAGAGAGGAAGGGAAAGAAGGAAGAGGGAAAGAAGAACGAAGGTTGGGTGGGTGGAGGGAAGTAGAGGTGGATGGTGGGAGGAGGGAGGCAATGAGGAAAGAAGAAAGTGGAAACGGAAAGATGAAATGAAATAAAGAAGAAAGGAAGCATACAAGCAGAAAAGAACGCAAGAAAGAAGCATACAAAAAATGACTAACATTTCCCGTACACTGTTATTTCAGGTGTGACATCACAGCAATTCTATTCACCGTTTCATCCTGGATGATCTTTCCTGTATCTAAGTCGTTCACCGACATTCTCAACCCTGAACCCTCACGCAACATTCTACTGGACATCCACAACTCATGTTCAGCACTCCTGGCAATCATGACCATCATCACATGTCCCTTGGAGACCTTGGGTGTGTTCACCGCGGGTGGTGGAGAGGAACTGATCAAAGAAGGCAAGAATACAGCGACCTCCTGGCTGACTTGGCTACAACCTGAATTGTATGGAGAGCAAAGTAAGAGGTAAGAGGTCACTGCCCAATATTAGACGGAAAAACGAAAATATGGGATACACTTTTATAACAAAACTTTATGTAATAACGTTGAGAATTCAAGCACTTTCATTGGTCGAGAGCCATGATCTATTTGAGAACAGACGCACAGAATTACGCAAAACACCCTTTTCAAATAGCAAAACTCCCTTTTCAAATAGCAAAACACCCTTTTCAAATAGCAAAACGCCCTTTTCAAACAGCAAAACGCCCTTTTCAAATAGCAAAACACCCTTTTCAAATAGCAAAACACCCTTTTCAAATAGCAAAACGCCCTTTTCAAATAGCAAAACACCCTTTTCGAATAGTAAAACACCCTTTTCAAATAGCAAAACACCCTTTTCAAATAGCAAAACTCCCTTTTCAAATAGCAAAACACCCTTTTCAAATAGCACAACGCCCTTTTCAAATGGCAAAACGCCCTTTTCAAATAGCAAAACGCCCTTTTCAAATAGCAAAACACCCTTTTCAAATAGCAAAACGCCCTTTTCAAATAGCAAAACGCCCTTTTCAAATAGCAAAACGCCCTTTTCAAATAGCAAAACGCCCTTTTCAAATAGCAAAACGCCTTTTTCAAATGGCAAAACGCCCTTTTCAAATAGCAAAACGCCCTTTTCAAATAGCAAAACGCCCTTTTCAAATAGCAAAACGCCTTTTTCAAATAGCAAAACGCCCTTTTCAAATAGCAAAACACCCTTTTCAAATAGCAAAACACCCTTTTCGAACAGCAAAACGCCCTTTTCAAATAGTAAAACTCCCTTTTCAAATGGCAAAACGCCATTTTCAAATGGCAGAACTCCCTTTTGTAATGGCAAAACTCCCTTTTGAAATGGCAAAACTGTCTTTTCAAATGGCAAAACTATCTTTTCGAATGTAAAACTCCCTTTTCAAATGCCAGAACTTGGTTTTCATTACTATTTTACTTGTATTTTTCTGGTGGTTAAATCTGTAATGATATTTTTATTTTTAGTTTGCTTTCCCTCAGTGATATCCAAGCGGTTAATATTTATTTCAAATTGATGATAAACCAACCGAGTCCTGTGTGGCAGCTTGTTCTTCAGGTAAACAGTGTAATTGTGTGAGCGTAATACAAATCGAGGTTTGTTCAAAATATTTAATATCGAACTTTCTCTTAGCCTTGTTTTATTAGTAGACTTTTTTAATGACCAAGAACAAGGCTTAACATTTTTTTTTTAAATTAAAGTTTGCACATTCGTTCACCGTACTTAAAACTGAGCTCAGAGTACCAAAATATATCCAAATGATGGTAACTGTAAAAGCTTATAGACATTCAAAAAGTATAAGTATAAGATCCATAGATTAGCATTCTTGAAACTGTGAGTCAAGTGAAGACGAGAATTGTTTGAACTCGTATCTTGAGTTTCATGATGCTAATTTTTGGTGGTGTTTTGTCTTATATACTTTTGAATTGTCGGCTGGAATTGGGTTTTTTTTATAAACATTCGTTCGTACTTTCTTTAGACTGTTCTGCTGCGAGATTCCTACTTGGCTGTTACAATAGTAACATATTTAGGTAAACGGAAATGTGGTCATAGATAGTCAAACTAACATTATTTATACTGGATAGCTCTATCGGTTCTAAACTGTTCTTCCTAGATGTGCAATAAGGGTCATCTCTTATTGATCCAGTGTTACTACAGGAGGAAAACTAAACTAAACTAACTTTATTTATACTGGATGGCTCTATCAGTTCTAAACTGTTCTTCCTAGAGGTCTAGTAACGATCATCTTTTATTGATCCAGTGTTACTACGGGAGGAAACCTAAACTAAACTAACTTTATTTATACTGGATAGCTCTATCAGTTCTAAACTGGTCTTCCTAGAGGTTCAGTAAGGATCATCTCTTATTGATTCAGTGTTACTACAGGAGGAAACCTAAACTAAACTAACTTTATTTATACTGGATAGCTCTATCAGTTCTAAACTGTTCTTCCTAGAGGTCCAGTAAGCGTCATCTCTTATTGATACTAAGCCAACATATGAAGTAATACATTTTATTTTTGAAATGTGTTCGTTGTAGAAAGCCATCAAATTCATTTTTATAACGAAGAAGACGCTCAAGTGAGGAAGAGAAGTGTTCAGTTTGAATATCTGGAAAACGATGATGATTATTACTCGAGCATTGTGGCATCGCTCTATTACGTCATTTTGAAGTGTGCGACGCGGTCCACATCTCTCGTTAACTTTGTGATCGCGTTGATAAACAGGTCAGTGCTATTACAGTATCTTGAACTGTACAAAAATAGATGTATCTCTACAGAATTAATCCCCAGAAAATCCCCCTCCTACCCCCAATTCAATGTTGGTAAAAGAAACTTTTAAAATTTAAATGCGAGAAACAACATTGAATAGGGGGCAGGGGCGACAAATTTCATGAAAGAACGTCTCAGTGTTAATATTGGCATTAGAAAAGTTAGGTGTCCATATAATTTTTGCAAGGATTGTAGAAACTACAATCTTGGCCAAAAGTTCGTAGAACGACAAAACAAATTCTCAACTTTTTAATATACTTGGGTTTTAAAATCATATTACACCTCCCCCCGCTCCCCCCCCCCCCCCCATTCAATGTTGCTCTCCCACATTTTTAATACACGTACAATTTTGTCTGTACAGTAAATATACACGAAACGGCAACATTGAATGGGGGAAGGGGGGAGGCCTTAAAAATGCACAAAAATTCATCGTCGTCCTACGGTGTATGGCCAAGATTGTAGTAGCGGCTATTAGTAGAATTGTCCAGTATAAACAGTCTAGTATAGGTTCATGTCCTAACATTTTGGTGAATAATAGATGACTCTTACTGGTCCTATGTAGAGAACTAAAAGATCTATCCAATGTAAAGAAATATTTTATTTTACAGAGAGAATTCGTGGCAGATGTTTGCATCAACAGAAGGCTTACGATTTAGTGAAGATGATAAGGTTCGTCTCTAAGTATTTTAAAAGTAGAGTAAAATCTTCCAAAAAATACATACTTATCGTAGATACATGTTGTCATCTTTTTAGATACCAGTTTGGTTAGATTGCTTATTCTCCACGTTCAGACCGTTTATGCTCAGGTAAAGAATCTAAAAAATGTTGTTTTCTAGAGTTATTACTCTACGGACAGATCGCTTCTGTACTACGCTTTCTATAACTTTGGCCACTTTTGAGAACACGGCTCGGAAACAATGTTTCTGAGAGACAATGTTTTTCCACATTTGTGGCCCAATATACCTTATGCCTAATGACGTCACAAGTCTTGATGCCCGCGAGAGTCTGGTCTTAGTAGTCATTGCCCGGGAAAATTTCGATAGTGGCTATTTTGAATTGTTTAATATTCCTGGGCGATGACTACTAGGACCAGCATTCCTCGCGGGCATCAAGCCTTATGACGTCATTATGCATAAAGTATATTGTCCACTTTCGTGAAACACGTGCAGAAAACAACGTTACAATATTCATGTTATCATTTCAGACTTAAAGATCTTGCCTTATCTACACTCTGTGTGCAAGACCAATCTGGAACTAAATCATTCAAGTTTACTGCTATCAACTCCTTACCATGTGGATGTCACGTGGACAAACCTACTGCAGCAGCCAAGCCATTTGGTAAGTTTTTTATTGGTACGCGGTATAAGCACAGAATAGAGACTATACAGAAGCCCGACTTCTTGGTTTTTCGTATGATTTTGGCGTAACTGTAAGTCGTCATCAAAATGCTTTCTTTCAGTTCGTTGGAATGTCGTTTCTTTGTTTAGATAAAACAAGACAGATTTTTGAAGCTTTTGAACGAGTTTTGAAAACGCTATCCTCGACTGTTCGTTTACTACCAAGAATAGTTTTGAAACTTTTTAACAGAATTGAAGGTGATGATAATTATGGTTGTGATGATGGTATTGATGATGGTGATGATGATGGTGATGATGATGATGATGATGATGATGATGATGATGATAATGGTGATGATATGATGATGATGCTGATGATATGATGATGGTGATGATGATGGTGATGATGGTGGTGATGATGATGATCATGATGATGGTGATGATGATGGTGATGATGATCATGATGATGATGATGATGGTGATGATGATGGTGATGATGATGGTGGTGGTGGTGATGATGGTGATGATGGTGATGATGGTGATGATGATGGTGATGGTGGTGTTGATGGTGGTGATGATGATGGTGATGATGGTGATGGTGATGATGGTGGTGATGATGGTGTTGGTGATGGTGATAATGATGGGTAGTGGTGAATACAATAGTAGATTAGTAATTTTCCCTTATTCGTTTCATAGATGATCTTCGCCAACTTAAGCTCACATCTGATACAACTCCATGTGCTGGAGTGAAGGTGAGCCTGACATCTAAACTAACTGTTCAACCTAGAGACGCAGTAGAAGTCATCTCTTGACGAGCAAATCATATAACGTATGTTTCATCTTATTCCCTACAGCTGCTGGGAAGTATGCTTTACCGAATTTTCTCAGCTGTGGATGATGAAACTATCGCTGAAGGGTCGAGCAGTAAAGATGATATCAGCAATGATTGCAAGATTTTGGCTCAAATAATCTATCATGTCTTGTTGGGAGATATGAAAGGACTTTATGAAACATGTCACTTACCAAGCGCTCTGGAAACTCTGGTTAAGAACAAGAAAAATTGGATCGATGACCAAGTTAAAAGAATTGGTGACATCATTTTAGAAATGTAAGATATTAAATTATTTTTGTTTATGCTTGATAGTTCTAAACTGTTCTTCCTAGAATTCTGAATGTTCTCTTGTTTTCTGCTGAAATGTAGGGATGAAGACGAGCCACTCTCTGTGTCTAGCCAAGATAATTTTGAAGAACTTCAGTTCCGAGTCAAATTTAGAGAATTGTTTCTTGATAGTAAAGGTAAATAATGTGATGCCAGCAAATTCCTTTTGCGTTATAACAAGCTCATCGTTAAATTTGAAAATGTGGTTATTTCCAGGGGAGAAAGCGCTGAAGCAAGTATACAAGTTCTTTGTTGCTAAGAAGGTACATTATCACAGACTGTTATTTTAATTTAATTAAACAATTAAAATTAATTTAAACGCTAACGTACGAAGCACGTACACAGTATTTTATCCGATTTAAGGCATTTCATACAAGTTTGCACACATGAGACAAATGGTCCATATGGCTCTCTCTGTAGCCATTGTATGGTAGCACACGTAAAAACGCACAATTTGTAACAAACCTACAGCACTTGTAGTAATGCTGTTCCAACAACTTGTCAACAGGATGTGTTCGCACTGCTTGTTCCCAGCTTGCTACAAGGTTGTTGAGCCCAGCAGACTTGTTACAAGTTGTTCCAACAACTTGTTATCGTCCTGCAATTCAACAATTTGTCAACACGTTGTGAGTGACAACCTTGTAGCAACTTGATAAAATAACAGCATTGTTACAACTTGTTGACAAGCTTGCTACAAGCCTGTTGCGAACACATCTTGTTGACAAGTTGTGAGATTTTTACGTGGGTACTCCATTCGAATTAAACTATAAGAACTTCATTTTGTGTGCTTCAACTATTCCTATTCTTTATTATTAGGAGTGGATTGTCCGTCGTATTCCATTAGTCTCCCACTTGGGTCCACTTCAACATCCTCCCGGCAAAACCCAAGCAGCCATGTTTAACCCACATTACGCCTACACTAACCTTGGGGAGTACACCTTTAACCATGATGCCATAGAAAACTTTCCTTTCGATTGGGAGCAGATGATTCAGAGTAATATTGGGATGGGACTGAAGTCTTTTAAGAGGTTGGTGTTTAACAGGTATGAATTGCAAAATGAGAAAGATGTTGAGGAGGATCAGAAAGATTTGGTTGAAAAGTTGAAAGCTTTTTATGATCCTGACACTTGTGTTTGATGGTGATGAGGGGGGAGGGGAGATTGTGGTAAGAATGGTGGCAGGGGGAGTTTGATGGTGATGATGGTGATGATGATGGTGATGATGATGGTGGCGATAATGATGGTGATGAAGATGGTGATGAAGATGGTGATGATGGTGATGATGATGATGATGAAGATGGTGATGATGGTGGCGATAATGATGGTGATGAAGATGGTGATGAAGATGGTGATGATGATGAAGATGGTGATGATGATGATGATGAAGATGGTGATGATGATGGTGATGGTGATGATGATGAAGATGGTGATGATGGTGGTGATGATGGTGATGGTAGCAGCTGATGATGGTGGTGATGATGTTGATGGTAGCAGCTAATGATCATGATAATATTTATGCTGGTGGTACTGATGGTAATGTTGATGGTAGCAGCTAATGATGGTGGTTAGGGTGGTGCTGGTGGCGATAGCAAACTTGATTCTATAAACATTATTAGTCCAAGTAAGAAAGAAAACAAACTATTTATTTTTTACCCTTGTACAGGAATTGAAATGTAAATATTACAAACATGTACTATAATTCACTTCTTGAAAACCACTAGAAATATTTAACATGACTTTTTAAACACAACATCTTTTTAATTTGTCCTTTGGTTCAGTACAGTAAGCTAGTCTGTCACATCTTAAAGTGTTCCGTCATTTTGACTATAAGCAAAGCAGTCTTTACACATATGCTAACTGTTAGCTAGTTCAGTGTTTTTACTGTCCGTGTAAATAAATGTTTTAAGTCTTCAAGCATCTGCCATCATTGGCAAAGTATACTTCTTCTTAAAACACTCAATAACATCTTCTGTTTCCAATTCTTTCCCTCGAATGCTCAACAAGGCGAGGGCATTCAGATAATTATCCGACATTGAATACAAGCATAACTCTTCATGAATAAAAGGCATAACCCTCGGTGTTTCAGATTCGGTTGGGATAACTGGTAGGGTGGTAAAAATCTTGAATGCAGTCTGGACTTGAGTCGTATACTTGAATTTTGTGGCCATGGTTGACAACAGTTCCAGGGCAGTATTGGGTGGTGTACCTTTATACATTTCCCAAGATGCTTCCCAAAGGCCAAGCTCTGCATCATAATAGATATCATCTGGTTGGTCGTGCTTATACCTTTCCATAAACCTTGAGGCCGCTGTTTTCCATGATTTTGGATTGCTCACAACATTATTAGGCATCATTGCCAAGCCATCCAAGGCATCTAAGCTGGCTTGTGAAAATCGCAGCTCGATTTGCGCTTTCATGTGGTCAAGAAATGGCAAGGTGATCAATTTCAGGTAATGCTCAGAGATAGATTCATTCGGGTCATGAGTCGTCTTGGGTTTCGAGCCGTAGATTTTTTCTTTCTCTGGTTTGATATCAATTTTTGTTGCCAAGTCGACCGCTTTCTCGTACCATGCCGAGTGTCGTTCTTCAATGTTGGATTTGAGCTCATCAAGTCTCGTCAGAAGTTCTGCCACCTATAGAATCAATAGCAAAAGTTTCATAAGTTATCAGTATGAACCTGTGACCATGTGGTTTGATTCTTAGTTGTCTGATAATTTAAACTTTGCGATTTTGTTGGATCTTTAAGAGCAGTGGTTCACATACGCAATTCTGTCGGCGATTTTTCTACTCCTGGCAAAAAATGTGATCAAATGAATGACATGCAAAAGAATTGTTTACTTCTTCTAGCTGAAAAGTGACTATATACTTTTGTGTGTGAGTTCACTCATTTGCATCCACGAGAAACACAAAATAGCCGACCAAATTGCAAGTGTGAACCATGTTTTAATAGGAACACTTTCAAGCTATTTAGTATATAAATAAAGTTAATTTTGTTTAGGTTTCCTCCTGAAGTAATACTGAAACAATAAGAGATGACTTTTGAAGAGAACAGCTTAGAACTTATAGAGCTCCCACCTTTTCACAGATTGTGCTAGAGTTGTAACAAGCTTTCTGTAGTTCATCTGTTAAATCGAGCGTCAACTCCAAGCAGTTTGTAACAATGACCATGCATATAATGAACTGAAATTCGAGCATCCCCAATGAAACACCTGATGGTATCAAAATAAAACATATTTCAAATTGGATAGAGCTTTGAAATATAGCCCACTGAATGGCAGCACTTCCCCCTTAATGAATAAAATTGTCAATAAAATAAGGGCTGCACTATTATAATAAAGTAGAGTAAAGGGGTTAGTTTAGGTTTCCTCCTGTAGTAATACACATTGGAGACCTACCAGAAGCTGTAAACCTTTTATCGTCATCTCTAATATATTTTCGCCATGAACCTTCACAAACTTCATCATATGTTGCAATTACTGCTGGAAACAACTCAACCAAATTGCCAAACCTCTGTGCTGTTTCACCCCAATTGGTTTGGCTCAGCTCAATCAAACGTGAGCGCTCCGAATCTGGCATAACTTCCTTGATCATAGTTTCGAGCAATTCCTTGATTTCTTTCTCTTCTGTGAAAAGCTTTGCTGTGAATTCTATTTTATACAGCGTGTGAAACACAAACATTATCTCACATGTTGACGCGATACGGACATTCAAAAGATCAGATCTTGCATGGACATATATTGCTTTTGGATAATCAGCCTGTATTTTCCTGACCACTTCTGAAACCTTGAGTACATTATCACCACTGTCAAAGTTTAAGCCTCGACAGAACTCCATGCTCAAACCTAACTCTGTAATCACACGTACAATATTCTTGCCAATAGTTTCTCCCCAAGATTCATCAGGACCACGGGTACCACGAGAGACGTACTGCAATAGCTCTTCTCGAATTTTTAAGTTCTTGTCAACAAATCTGACAAACAGTGGAATGCGGACCCCATCATCATCCTTCAAGGTCTTCTCAGCAATAAGTGTAAAGAACTGCGCTTCTTTTACTTCTGCGACTATTTTGGAAGTGAGCATTTCTCGACAAGTTTCTAGGATCCGATCTTGCGTTTGTTTGGTCAGGGCAGTTGCATTGGACAGCCTTTTCAATTCAGATGTTGGATTGAAATCATTGTTTGCAGCCCGCAATAAGAAGCTTGATAATGCCGTCACCTGGTCATCGTTATCACATTCATCATCGCTATATTGGTACATAGGTTTTTTAATCTGTCCTTTCATAACAATGCCTTGTCTCGCACAGAAAAGCACTGAATCAAACATGATTCGGATTCTTTTCGCGTCGGTTAGTGTGGTTTCGTTTACATTTTCCCAATTGGCCATTGTCCTATGATAAGAAAAACTTGTTTTGTTTTGTTTTGTGGAAATACAACATACATTCAAGGTTGCCAAGAGGTTGTGCATGGCGTGGGGCAAAACCTCCCAGGGCTATGATGTCATAATTATAAGAAGCTGCTTTCCTTCCCCCATCAGCAGCCTTGAAATTTTGGGTTGCTGAGCAAGCCACTGTGGCCTGCACATATTCATTTGGACTTAAAACATTCCTATATTTTGCAAGAATCTGCAATGTTTTTAAATATTTTGCAATAATCAGCAATGCGTTTAATGATTTTTAATCTTTAGAAAAGAAAACAGACTAGGCTTGTGGCTGATACCACCACGTGCGTCGATGCAAAAATTAACATACATTCCGAATCTACATTTCTACTCACATTTGCGCTCTGTTTTGCCTCCAGAAACGTTCAAAATACAAACACGTTATGTTCCACACTCGTTTTCACTGTTGATTCTGTAAAATCCGATCAGAAATATATAGAAAACTTAAAGATCTTTCAACTGAACCACTACAAAATCTCGCTACAAAATACGCATTCATTGAATCATTGACCTATTATAGAGATCAGTGTTGATAACATGCAGAGGAAACCAGGGGGGAAGTACCTTACCATTTAATTGTTTTGCGTTTTAGGAAAGATTTAGGCTAAATTATTTGCTTTGTAATTTATTTATAGCTAATAGAAGTAAGCTCAAGCTATTATTTATACTACAGATAATACTTCTAGGCCTAAAATACAATTAAAAGTAGGTTTTTTTTAGAACAATTTCATTAAATTTTTTACTAGTGTTGACAATTTTCTCTCCCCCCTGAATCCGAATTCCAACCGGAAGCCAGATAAATGATATCAATCGGAAGTGACAGATACTTTATTTACTTCTTGAAAGCTTTAATTTAAATACAACAAATGCTCAACATGACTATTTTTAAACACAAGTTACTTTTAATTTGTTCTTTGGTTTAGTACAGTAAGCTGAAATTTACTATTAGTGTAAACAATGTTTCAGATGTTCAGCTTAGTCTGTCTCATCTTTAAAACGTTTCTTCATTTTGACCAATAAACTGTTTAATCTGTTGATACCTGAACTGTTTACATTCAATATATTAAACTGTTTAATCTGTTAATACCAAAGGCAAACTGTTTAATCTGTTGATATTCAACTGTTTTTGCTGTCCATCTAAAGATACGTTTTCAAGCATCCGCCATCATTGGCAAAGTATACTTTTTCTTAAAACATTTAATAACATCTTCAGTGTCCAATTCTTTCCCTCGAATGCTCAACAAGGCCTGGGCATTTAGATAATTATCCATCATTGAATACACACATAACTCTTCATGAAGGAAAGGCATAACCCTCGGTGTTTCAGATTCGGTTGGGATAACTGGTAGCGTGGCATAAATCTTAAATGCAGTGAATAGCTGGGTTGAATTCTTTAAGTTTCGGGTTGACAACAATTTCAGAGCTGTGTCTGGCAGTATGCCTGCATCCTTCCAACGGAGCTCCCATAAACGAAGTTCCACTTCAAAGTAGGTATGCCAATCAGGTTGATCCTCCTTGTATCTTTTCAAGAATCTCAAAGCTGCGGCTTTTGATGATTCCGGATTTGCCAAGACATTACAAGGCATTATTGCCAAGCCATCTAACGCATCTAAGTAAGCTTTCGAAAATCGGAGATCGATTTGAGCTTTCATGTGATCAATAAAGGGCAAAGTGATTGCTCTCAGGTAGTGGTCAGATATGGATTCGTCCGGGTTAATTTTGATTTTATTTGAAAATGAGTGGATTTTTTCTTTTCTTGGTTTGACGTCGATTTTTGCTGCCAACTCAACCGCTTTCTTGTACCAAGCAGAGTGGTGTTTTTCAACGTTGGACTTGAGCTCGTCAAGTTTTGTCAGTAGTTCTGAGACCTAAAATCAATAGTAAGTTAGAGTATGAGAATTGGCTCAAGGCTACCAGCTGTGATGACTAGTTCACAATGTAATCATTTAATAGTCCTACCTTTTCACGGATTGTGCTTGAGTCATAACACACTTTCCGCAGTTCATCAGTTAAATCAAGTGTCAACTCCAGACAGTTTGCAATAATGACTATGCATACAATGAACTTGAATTCCGTTATCCCCGATGAAACATCTAGGATATAAAAATAATGGTAAACAGTTTAGAACTGATATAGCTATCCATTATAAATAAAGTTAGTTTAGTTTAGGTTTCCTCCAGCAGTATCACTGGATCAATAAGAGATGATCCTTACTGGACCTCTAGGAAGAACAGTTTAGAACTGATAGAGCTATCCAGTATAAATAAAGTTAGTTTAGTTTAGGTTTCCTCCTGTAGTAACACTGGATCAATAAGAGATGATTCTTACTGGACCTCTAGGAAGAACAGTTTAGAACTGACAGAGCTATCTAGTATAAATAAAGTTAGTTTAGGTTTCCTCCTGTAGTAACACTGGATCAATAAGAGATGATTCTTACTGGACCTCTAGGAAGAACAGTTTAGAACTGACAGAGCTATCTAGTATAAATAAAGTTAGTTTAGGTTTCCT